>JASAMV010008945.1:0-21893 GCA_030248065.1 Rhynchonema sp. JSB1_4
GAAGAATAGCTAGCAACTTTTCATTTTTTAGTAACGGCCGATTAATAATGGCAGACACGCCGGAAAAGACAAAAAAACGCGAAAAAACGGCATTTTTTGACAAATTTTTTCATAAATTGGATCATCAAGAAAAAAATTTTTTCGGATTTACAAGGTATCCCATCTGTAGGCCTAGATAGCCCGATAGGTGGTGCAAATAACTGCATAAGCCGTTTGGTAAGGCTAGGTTGACACTTCTTTCATTTATTGAGCACTTCTTTAGTGTCAGTTTGGACACAAGGTTGACGACAATAAATTACGAATTTCACGAAAACGAAAACCAATCCGATTATGTTTGGGGATGATGCATGTAGCCTATAACTAGCTTCTATTGCATGACAAACAGTAATCCACTATTTTGAAACGTGCGCTTGCAATGTGGCCAAATGTGCAATGTTGCCAAAATGTCAAAAATGTTGACCAGTGCACATGTTTGAACCTGTATCTACAAAACGGTTCGGGAAACAGCACAAAAAACCGCCTTTCGTTAGGATAACCACAGAATTGAACAAAAATGGCAGTCCCACTTGAAACATCAGCTATCGTGGCATGATAAAAAACGATGTACCACAAACTTGGCCAACCGACCTTTCATATCAAGCACAAATACTTGCACTCACCACTGTACATGTAGCGAAGGAAGGCTTTGACGGCGTCGGCACTGAAATCCTCGATGGTGACTTTGCCCTCTGACTTCTCGACAAAGTCCGACCCGTGCAACATTGCGCGGAACACGGCTGAGTGGGCGGATAGCACCGATTTGTGCACCTAAATGGGCAACATTGATAACTGTGTATGTTGGTTTGAGTTTTGCATTTCAGATGAGATTCGACCATGAGAAAAATTGAATATGTAATATGAATGAACAAAAAATCGGTGAGATCCTCACAGGTGGAGCTGGCACATTGTCATGTGGCCTGTCAATTTCAGCATTGGGTTTATGCTGTTGTTTGTTGTGCTAAATTACATCTTTGTGTGTTGGAGGACCAAGAGACAGTGACATTGTTCCCTGTATGTATTTCGGACATGGTTTTTTTTCAAAATTCACTGGGTGCAACGTGCACTAAAATGTCAAATTTTAGGTACAACTTGCACCTAGAATTTTGTTTTATGAACAAAATGTGACAAATCTGGGTGCAAGTTGCACCTAACCTCCCATTTTTATGTGCAATTCTGAAATTTCAGGTGCAATTTGCACCTAAAAAGTGTCTAAAAAACTATGATTTCGGAACATATACCATGTAACGAAACCACGAAACATTTTGTCATCTCAGACAGAACAGAGAGCACAAAGCCTTGCTTTCTGCCAATCGGGGCTCCAGCGAATTGATAACACGTGTCCTACCGCGTTAGGCTGGTTTCACAATGCATGCGGGTTGCGTTGCGGGTTAGGGTTTTTGGTATGTGAAAGCGTTTAGGTACCATTTTCACGTTAAATTTTGGTATCAGGGAATCAGGGTTTTTTTTTCAAAATTTACTAGGTGCAACTTAGGTGCAACCCCCCAATTTTTAGGTGCAAGCTGGCCAAAGTAGGTGCAAACCCTACTTTGAATTAAAAACGCCGATTTTAGGTGTTTTTTGCCTGGTCATGCGTTTTACTGCTATTTGCGTGCTTTTAGAAGTTCAACAAAGTTGGAACGGAATGAATAGTCGCTTTCCCAAGCATGCCACATCAAATACCTGTTTTCAGACCATAACCTGATGTTTCGTTTTATCTCTCTCCTTTTTTCATTATATTTATTGCTCATGTAATTATGTTAATATTTGGTGTTGTCTGCTCGTCCAATATTGGTCATTAAAAATAATATTTTGCATGATCGGAAGAAATAAACTGCTGTTTGTTTGTGTCCTTATCCCTGTGTTCTGTGCTGTGTATCTACTTTGTTCGTGCATTTCATATAATCTGTGTCACAATTTACCTATCTGCTTTGTTCCAGTGTCGTGCGTCACCAAATGTGCCGTCGGTTGTTTAGTGCTGTGTTAGTGCAGTGTGATCAGCTAACCAAAGTGACTCTTTCATCAAAATTTATTCTTGTCAACTGATTTTAGCATAAACAAACTTTTGAAGGAAAGTCCGAATTTCTGTAGCACGTTGAATTTTAGTTTGATTATTGAGAACCGATTGAGAAGTAAGCGAGTGTTTGACTTTGAGCTCCGAAGCAGTAAAATTTTCATGTTACCATATCCACTTTTGGGGGTTATCATTCATTTACTTTTGCCCTTTGTTTAATTTGTGTTGGTATCTAATGCTGTTGTCATGTTCTGCTGTAGTATTTGTTGAATCTTATTACCAATACCAGGTACTAACTGTGCGCGAAGTGCAATCAGACCAATAAATATTTTTTGTCGATGTCGACCAAACACCAAAGGTTTCGATGGAATTTAGTGGAAGGAACGAAGAAGCCGCGCAGCGCATTTTTTTCGTTTCTAAGGTTTTCGAACCTTAAAAGATGCTGTATAAATGCTAAATTAAGGAAATAAGGGCTCAAAATGTTAGGTGCAAGCTTGCACCTAACCCTGAATTTTTAGGTGCAATTCTGATTTTTTAGGTGCAAATTGCACCTAAAAAGTGTCTAAAAAAACTATGCAGGGAATGCGCATCAATTGCCTGAGTACTTCACCAAGGTATGAGCGTCAACTGTCGACCCTGGCCATCACTGGACCTGATTTACCGCCTCACTTTTTGTGGGTTAGCGGAAAATGTGGTCTGGTGATGTTTCAAAGTGTAAGGTATGAAAATCAAAAGTAACAAGGGTGTCAAGATCGACGAGCTGATCACAACGGTACCAGAATTATAAAGTGACTTTTCTATGCGCTGCTACACCCGAAAATGACTGACCCGCAACCGCATGCATTGTGAAATTAGTCTTATATAGCACAGCCCCAGCTAACGGCGCAGGTTTTACAGATTGTAGACTCTTCGAAGAACAAAAAAGATCAACCGACCGGAAATGACTTGTGTTCTTTGGGCACGTCCACCGTACAATCTGATGTTTCATCATCGCCCCATAAACTGTCGAACGCTTTCACGTACGACCGAGGCACTTCGACCATGTCGGGCAGCGCGGTGATGCGGTTGGGCGTGCAGCGAACCTGGCATATACAGTACATCTTGGGTTGGATTTATTTTTTGATTTGCGTTCTCGGAAACGACGATCGTGTAACATAAAACTAAATCAGACGAATCGAAACTTTCATCAGATATGTGAGTGATGAATAGTCTTCGTGATGAACACAGCTGCGGCGTGACCTTCCCATTATTCCACTAAAAAGAGAGGAAAGTCATGATCGATCGCATCAGCTGGCTTCATCATAAATCATAGTTTTTTTTCAAAGAATTCTTGAGATTCAACTTGCTCTGGGCGCAACTTGCAGTTGGAAAAAACTCCGTCACAAGCCACTGTTGATGTCGATACGCGCTATTTCAATTTGACATTTTCCTAATCCGGGTTTATGATTGGCAACGCGCGCATGGAAACCAGCAAACCATCAATCATCTCTAACTCATAAACATAAGTAACAAAACATTTCCGCCTGTAGTTCTTTCTTGATCCAAGTTTAGGTTATCAAAACTTGGTGAAGCCATCGAGTAGCAAGCGTCAACTTATCACCCATTTCCCAACGCAAGATATAAAAGATTGCACATCTTATTCGTGTTTATCTCGATCAACAGCTAATTCTCCGCGAGCGCGAGAAGCAAACACCAAGTGATCCCCATTCCCCAAACGCAAACACGCACATCATTTCCCAAACCCCACCTTATTCGGATCGGGAATCAGCTCAATCTCACACAGTATCATCAACGATTGGTCTTGTCTGAGCGCGTTCGACACCTTTGGTCGCGGGATATTCCGCAATCCCCACGAATGGCCGCCTTTCGGTGGTTTGGCATGGAAATCGCCGATGTTGATGTTGCTGAACTTTGGCTCGTCGTGGTCGTCGAGGAAATAGAATCGATACTCGGCCTTGAGCAGCACCTGAATATTCGGTTCGGCTATAATTTTGACGGCAAGTAGATAGTTCTGGTTGAAAATTCGTGTTGTGCGCATAAACATTGTGAATGCTTTCGTGCACAAACTGGCTGTCGGTTCGCAGCGTTACTCACAAGCGACTCGTCTCACACAAAATTTGTATAAAAACCTGAACGGTAATTAATTTGAGCAAGATAATGCGCGGCACGAGAAAAAATTGTTCCATGTAAACATTTCTTCCGGAGGCTAACATAACGAACCGTTATTTTTTCTCGGCATGGGCACTGGAAAAAACATTAGAGATTTCAAATCATCGGCAAGAGGTTTGGAAATAACGAGGGTCAGTTTCTCTAGCCGAGTCCTTTCCAACATGCTTTTTTCTCACGAAGCAATTTTATTTCATCTTTTGAACAAATGTACCCCCTTTGAATAGGCTTACGAACGCCAATCTTTTGGCCCGAAAAAATATAAAACTTATTTTTACAATGAACACATCTTATAAGGGAAAAAGATGTAACTTTCACACCCTGTTTTGTATTTATTTTCATGCCCGTAAACTCCACACCCGGTCGTGTAATTATACTTCTTCTACTTAATGTTCTTATGTATGTATTATTGAGTTGGTGCCGACACAATACACTAACTAACGGAAAACGATCAACTATAGTATTCGGGCAACTAATATATTCTGAATATTAGAATTCTGAATATCCCATACCTTTGCTTCAATTAACAACAGCAGAAAATGAAACAACCTCTTTCGCAGGCGTTGTGGCGGACATTTTCAGGAACAGTGACACGTTGTTGATATTTTCGTCGCGTTTTCCACCGGGATACAGACACAACTGCCAGCAGGCGTCCGGGAATGAGGCATCTTTGAAAACCTGCCAAAAGGACTTGATAATTTGGCAAAAAAGCAGGATGAAAACATGAGCGCTGCGCTTGAAATCTTTGTTGAGTTTTGTTAAACAAAAAAATTATCAGGCAGGAAATGCAAAAACAATTTGTTGAATCTGGAAATGGTTTTCGAGCCCTGTCAACGGAAGTTATTTTTGACAGAATTTATTTTCATTTTTCTTCCGTTTTTTCTCCAGATTACGCGTCATGAAAATTAAGGCTACAGCACTGTGCGCATTATGAACAGGTGGAAACATTTTTCCGTCAAAATCTCTTTCAACACAAACTAGTTGAAGAGCAGCAGCAGTTAGTATTTATCAGTACAAAACCATATATACTAAACAAAATGCAAGTATTTGCGCCCAAGAAACCCGCTTGCTCGGCGATGCACTGCGCCCGAGATGGATTTCAAGTTTTACGTCCCTTGCCGTTCTCGGATTATTTGCTCGAGGTCCATTTTGGAGGTCAATTGGCCAGAGGTGTTTGCGCCGACGAGGCCTGGCACCTCGCCCGTCTGTGAAAACAGGCCCAAACGGGCAAAACTCACTGCTGTTACATTATTGTTCTCGTATTCTGCTATCACCTCGCTATTTATTTCCCATTGTTCAACCTTGAGCGATTCCCTCAAGTATAATTGCTCCATTACAACTACATTATAATTGCTCCACGTTTTTTCCCACCGTGCCAGAATATTTTTCTCGCTTATTTCTATTTCCAAAAACAAATCAAAAAAACAAACGAATTGCCGACCTGACTGCGAAGACACACGCCGGGTTTGGCCAGTTTCATGACGGTGGCAAAGTTAACGACGTGCCAACGTTGACTGAGTCGTAGTGGCTCGAGCTTGGTTATACAGGAGGACGAGGGTAGACTGCGACGACGGGTGGCTGACGACGGACCTGTGGCAATGGAAAAGGACGTTTTTTTATCCGGCTCCCTGTCGGGGTGACGCCGTAGCTCCGCGATTTTTCCCTGCGTTTGGCCCGATCGGAGTTTCGGAAATTTTTGCGGGACGACCCAGCGGGGATGACTGGCCCCAGTGTAGTTCCTGGCAGTGGTGTAGCTACCCAGGCGGGGCGGCAACCTACTGTACCACCAAAATTTTTTGGTCTAAATATTTATTAAAATTAGCTCTAAAACGCTCAGTTCGCGCGTAGCGCGCGATTTTTGGGGGCTGTATTTTTGGGGGGCTCTATTTTAGGGAATACGGTACCCTATACCCAATACCAGAATTAGACCCAATACCAATACCAAACACTGGTATTGGGTGGTACTGGTATTGGGTATGGGCAGTGTAGTGGCAGGCCCATGTGTGGGAGGTAAGTATGATGAGGGGTTGGGACCGGAAGCGTGAGAGGCAGTGTAGTTCCTGGGGGGGAGGGGGGTCCCCCCTCGGGTACGTCTGTTCCCCCGCCATGGTACGCCTGCCAAAAATAGGTATTATGGGTGGGTGCGCGATTTTTGGGAAAATAAGGTCGAAAAACACCGATTTTTGCCTTAAAAAGGTATAAAATTGCTTGTGAGAGGTATGATTTGGAGTTGTGAGAGGTAAGTACTCAACCTCCCCCCAACCCCCCCTCGGCTTTTGTGGTAGGTAAGTACTCAGAGGGGGGTAACCCCCCCCCGCAGCCACTACTATGGGTACCGTAAAACCTAAAATACAAGGGGGGGGCTGTATTTTTTCACTGACCCCTTTTAGGGGGGCTGTATTTTTGGGGGGGCTCTATTTTTGGGGGGCTGTATTTTTTCGCTGCCAAAATCTCAAAAAATGTTCCAAAAAATACCCCTAAAATGGAGTTCTGTCGGGGTGTTACTGGTCATTATTGAGTGGTGTTTTTAGGTGCAGATCTTCCATAAAAGGCTTACGTCATCATATACTCAACCACAAACGTCGTACATAAGGTGTCTTATACAAGAACTTGACTTTACGACCCCCAAAGCGGGGAATTCCAAGTTGGGGGGGGGGGCTGTATTTTTGGGGGGGCTCTATTTTTTCACTGACCCCTTTTAGTTAGAGGGGGCTGTATTTTTGGGGGGCTCTATTTTAGGGAATACGGTATGGGGTATTGTGCCCACCAGTGTAGTGGCAGGCAGATGGTTGCAAGGTGCCCTTGGGGGGGGGGTGGATCCAGATGGTTGCAAGGTACCCCCTACCCAGCCTCCAGAAGGTTGCAAGGTACCCCTGGGGTGTGGAGTCCGAAAAAAGGGTGTTTTTTTGCATGCTTTTTTCTGCAAAATTGGCCGAAAAAAAATGGTACTTTTTTGCATTTTGGCCGAAAATTTGCCCAAAATAGCTATTATATGGAGGTTGCGATTTTTGGGGTTTTGAGGTCGAAAAACACCCATTTTTGCCTATAAAAACCATAAATTTATGGTTGCAAGGTACCCTCTGGGGTGGTTGCAAGGCAGTGGTGTAGCTACCCAGGCGGGGCGGCAACCTACTGTACCACCCAGCCAAAATGCGGGGCGGCAACCTACCTACTGTACCAGCCGAGCTCGGGGGGGGGGTCGTACCACGTGGGGGGGGTCCTCAGGAACCCGAAAATTTTTGTCTAAATACTGAAGTACCTATGGCCTAAAACACTAATTTCGCGCGCAGCGCGCGATTTTTCCCCTATTTGCAGACAAATATGCTAATTTTATGCAATTTTAAGCCAAAAATGAATGTTTTGGGTGAAAAGTTAGGTGGGGCGGCAACCTACCTACTGTACCAGGGGAGGGGCGGCAACCTACCTACTGTACCAGGCGAGGGGCGGCAACCTACCTACTGTACCTAGGGGGGGTCCCCCCCAGCCCCCACCCCCCCCAGCTACACCACTGTTGCAAGATACCTACCCTTCCCCCCCCCCATCCCCCCCAAAGGGGCTACTCCTTAGGGGCAGTGCTGCTGCTGTGGCTACTTTTGCGGGGCGGGTAGGGTACACAGGTGGAAAAAACCGGGGCGGGTAGGGGGGTAGTGTACCTGGGATTTTGGGGGGGGGGAATCCGGTTTGGGGGGGGGGAGGGGGGGAAGATTTTTCGGGGCGGGTAGGGTACAACACAAGTTTTTTCGGGTGCCTGTTTTTATATGCTATAACGTGCATATATCGCGCGCAGCGCGCGATTTTTTTGCACTTTTTAGGGTTTTCGGTCGAAATTTGGGCATTTTTGACCGAAAAATGGGGCATTTTGAGGGGAAAAATCGGGGCGGGTAGGGTACCAGGGCGGGGCGGGTAGGGGGGTAGGGTACCAGAGCGGGGCGGGTAGGGGGGTAGCGTACCAGGCCGGGGCGGGTAGGGTACCATTGGGGGGGACCCCCCCCCCCAGCCACAGCACTGCTTAGGGGGGAATCCCCCCATCCCCCCAGCCACTACACTGGTGCCCACCCATAGTCCGATCACTCCGATCCGATTGCGTGCGACCTCTGTTGGAGCAAAATTTGCCGTTTTTTTCACGGAAATTTATTTTCAGTCTAAAAATTGAACCGGTTTTTTTCCATCCGCAGTGGTTCATTTCGTGAGCGAACAATAAAAAGCTAAAAACACAAAACAAACCAGCGATCGAAGCCGAAGATTGACTGGACGATGGACGCGATGCGTGTGGAGACAAATTGTTGTTCGCAGCCATATAGGTTGTTGCTCGGTTGCCGATGACACTATCTGAAACACATGATGAACAAAAATTGTACACAGAAAACCAACCGACCTTGATAAAAAAACACCTATAGAAAATGATTGTAAAATCCCAGTCACAATTATGGGTGGGCACGGCAACGGCACAATACCCAATACCAATACCACCCAATACCAATACCAATACCAGCAGTGTTGGAGGTACTCTGGAGGGGGGGGGATACCTACTGTACCGCGCTCAGAGAGGGGGATACCTACTGTACCAGAGCCGATGGCCTGGGGGGTTATGTACCTAGGGGGGGGGGTTTGGGGGGGGGGTTGGGGGGGTTAGGTTTTGGGGTGAAAATTTTTAATGTGTTTATTATGTGTGGAATCGTGTGAAAACGTGGTTTGTGTAATTTGAGGCAGTGTAGTGGCAGGCCCATGTGTGGGAGGTAAGTATGATGCGGGGTTGGGACCGGAAGCGTGAGAGGTATGATTTTGGTCACCCAAAAAGGCGAAAAAACACCGTTTTTGTGATACAATTTCGGCCAAAAATTGAGGTAAAAATAGTACTTTTTCAAAATTTTCGCCGAAACTCGCCTAAAAATAGGTAGTATGGGTGGGTTTGCGCGCGGAGCGCGCGATTTTTGGGAAAATAAGGTCGAAAAACACCGATTTTTGCCTTAAAAAGGTATAAAATTGCTTGTGAGAGGTATGATTTGGAGTTGTGAGAGGTAAGTACTCAACCCCCCCAACCCCCCTCGGGTTTTGTGGTAGGTAAGTACTGAGAGGGGCAGTGTAGTTCCTGGTCCGGAGGGGGAACAGACGTACCCTCCACTATTTTCGGAGGGGGAACAGACGTACCTACCTGGGGGGGAGGGGGGGGGGGAAGTGCCAATGTGGGGGGGGGGCGGAAAAAAGTCATTTTTTGAGGTCGAAAAATTGGACTATTTTTGCCTTCTTTTGCGAAAAATCCCCTATAAAAAGGGTATTTTGGCGTTTTTTTGGAGGTTTCACTTAAAGTTTACCTATTTTTGGCCTAAAAATGCCTATTTTAGGCCTAAATTTGCCCATTTTAGGAAAAAATTGGGGGAGCAGACGTACCCGGAGGGGGAACAGTGGGGCAGGCGTACCTCGGAGGGGGAACAGACGTACCCGAGGGGGGGTGGGGCCCCCCCCCCCCCCCCCCAGGAACTACACTGGAGAGGGGGGTAAGCCCCCCCCCCCAACCCCCCCCCCCAGCCACTACTATGATTTGAGGCAAAAACCACTGATTTTACACAAATTTTGGCCATTTTGGTCAAAAATTGGCACTTTTTGGGCAAAATCGGGGGGATACCTACTGCACCAGGGTGAAAATCGGGGGGATACCTACTGTACTATGCCAAACATCGGGGAGACACCTACTGTACCAGGCGAGGGGGGATACCTACTGTACTGGGGGGGGGGGGCTACCCCCCCCCCCAAACCCCCCACCTCCAACACTGGTGAATACCAGTGTTTGGTATTGGAATTGGGTCTAATTCTGGTATTGGGTATTGGTATTGAAGCTGGCCTGGTATTGGTATTGGGTTTGCCCAGGTATTGGGTCAAAACCAGAGGTGGGAATCGGGCCGGGTTACCTCGGCCCGGCCCGGCCCGACGAGATCCGGGGGTCGGCCCGGCCCGGCCCGACTTGGAAAAAAGTCGGCCCGGCCCGATTTTTTCGGTCCGACTTTTTCTGATGATATTTTGAAGCAATTTTTTGGTGCAAAAATTACTGATTTTTGGTTTAAAAATACCTGATAATCATGGAAGTCGGTACTAATTTGCAGAATCGCGAGAAATTTTGGCAAATTTAGCCTAAAAAATCACGATTTTTTATTGAAATTCGATAATGTTCGACCGTTCGGGCCGGAAACCTCGGCCCGGCCCGGCCCGATTCCCACCTCTGGTCAAAACCAATACCCAATGCTAGTCCAGAAAAACCCAATACCAAACCAATACCAAACCCAATACCTGATTCAAAACCCCATACCAAACCAATACCAAACCCAATACCAGACCAAAAACCCAATAGCAAACCAATACTAAGACCAATACCCAATACCCAATACCAATACCATACCAACCCAATACCAAACCCAATACCAGGCACTTCAGTAGTATTGATCTGGTATTGGGTATTGGTATTGGGTCTCACCCGGTATTGGTATTGGGTCACTAATTTGGTATTGGTATTGGGTACCGTAAAAACCTAAATAGAAGGGGGGGCTCTATTAACTCACTGACCCCATTTTGGGGGGGCTCTATTACGGGGGGGGCTCTATTCCGGGGGGGCCTCTATTAATTCACTGACCCGAACCTGAAAAATTGTTCCCAGAAATACCCCCCAAAACCCCTAAAAACGGGTTTGAAAAGATGTTTTTTCGCTTGTAATCGCATTTATTCGTGTCTATTCAGCAATAGGAGGTGTATTATGTGCTCTGATGGAATAACAAACGTGCATAAATGTACCTGTACACCACTATCAAGCCTTAATACACTACAGTATAGAGGGTGTTACTTAGGGGGGGCTCTATTACGGGGGGGGGGCTCTATTAATTCACTGACCCCTTTTTGGGGGGCTGTATTACGGGGGGCTCTATTCCGGGGGGGGGGCTGTATTTAGGTTTTTACGGTATTGGGTATTGGTACAGGCAGTGTAGTGGCAGGCAGATGGTTGCAAGGTACCCTTGGGGGGGGATGGATCCAGATGGTTGCAAGGTACCCCCCTACCCAGCCTCCAGAAGGTTGCAAGGTACCCCTGGGGTCCGAAAAAAGGGTGTTTTTTGCATGCTTTTTTCTGCAAAATTGGCCGAAAAAATGGTACTTTTTTGCATTTTGGCCGAAAATTTGCCCAAAATAGCTATTATATGGAGGTTTGCGCGCGGAGCGCGCGATTTTTGGGGTTTTGAGGTCGAAAAACACCCATTTTTGCCTATAAAAACCATAAATTGATGGTTGCAAGGTACCCTCCGAGGTGGTTGCAAGGTACCTACCCTTCCCCCCCCCATCCCCCCCCAAGGGGTGGTTGCAAGGTACCTACTCCTTAGGGGGGGGGGAATCCCCCCCCATCCCCCCCCCAGCCACTACACTGGGTACAGGGCCGGTATTGGTATTGGCAGTGTGGTGGCAGGCCAATCGACCCAAGATACCCTAGGGGGGGGAAGGTTTCGGACTTACTCGAGATACCCCCGAGAGGCTACCCAAGATACCCCTATGGTCCGTCAAAAGGCGAAAAAAGGCCGTTTTTTGCATGCAATTTTACTGCAAAATCGGCCTAAAAAGGGGTATTTTTTGACATTTTTGCCGAAAATTGGCCTAAAATGACCATTTTTGGGTGTTTGCGCGCGGAGCGCGCGATTTTTGGGGGTCTCGAGGTCGAAAAACACCTATTTTTGCCTTTGAAAACCATAAATCTACTTACTCGAGATACCCTTTGGGGTCGGCTCGAGATAGATACCAGAGGTCGCAATCGGGCCGGCCCGACCTCGGGCCGGGCCGCGATTTTGGGCTTTTGGCTCGGGCCGGGCCGGGCCGGAGATTTGGAGGGTCGGGCCGGGCCGGGCCGGGCACCCCGGCCCGAAGCTTCTGAAGTGACTTATTTTACTGAAAAAAGTAGGGATTTTTTTGTCAAAAATACTAAAATTTCTGACGGATTCGGCAAGTAAGTGATCAGTATTGTCCAGTGGTGTAGCTACCCAGGCGGGGCGGCAACTTACTGTACCACTAAAAATGTGGGGCGACAACCTACCTACCAGTGGTATAAAAATGTTGATGAAAATGTACTCCAAAACGCTCATCTCGCGCGCGATTTTTCGCCTTTTTGGAGTGAAAAATACCGATTTTATACCATTTTGAGCCAAAAATAGCTACTTACTGTACCAGCCGCCGGGCGGCGACCTACCTACTGTATGTACCACGATGGAGCGTCAATCTACCTAACCTACTGTACCTAGGGGGACCCCACCCCCTGCTGCACCATTGGTATTGCCTACCGTAAAAACCTAAATAGAAGGGGGGGGGCTCTATTAACTCACTGACCCCATTTTGGGGGGGCTCTATTACGGGGGGGCTCTATTCCGGGGGGGCCTCTATTAATTCACTGACCCGAACCTGAAAAATTGTTCCCAGAAATACCCCCCAAAAACCCCTAAAAAGAGGTTTGAAAGGATGTTTTTTCGCTTGTAATCGCATTTATTCGTGTCTATTCGTCAATAGGAGGCGTATTATGTGCTCTGAACGAACAACAAACGTGCATAAATGTACCTGTACACCACTATCAAGCCTTAATACACTACAGTATAGGGGATGTTACTTAGGGGGGGGCTCTATTCCGGGGGGGCCTCTATTAATTCACTGACCCCTTTTTGGGGGGGCTGTATTACGGGGGGGCTCTATTCCGGGGGGGGCTGTATTTAGGTTTTTACGGTATCTGACGACTTTTCAAGGAAAAAAATGAATTTTCAACCAAAAAAATAGGGTCAAAAAATTGAAAAAATTATGACAAAAATTGGGTTAAAATCTGAGCCAAAAAATCGGGCCGGGCCGGGCCGGAGATTTGGGGGTTCGGGCCGGGCCGGGCCGGAGATTTCGGGGTACGGGTCGGGCCGGGGCGGGCCGGAGATTTGGGGGCTCGGGCCGAGCCGGGCCGGCCAAACCCGGCCCGATTGCGACCTCTGATAGATACCCTTCCCCCCATCCCCCCCTAAGGGTTGACTCGAGATAGATTCCCCTTAGGGGGGGAATCCCCCCCATCCCCCCCCAGCCACTACAGTGGGTATTGGTATTGGGTGTCAAAAGTGGTATTGTGCCTAGGCCTGGGCACAATACCACTTTTGACACCCAATACCAATACCCAATACCAATACCGGCCCTGTACCAATACCCAATACCCAATACCCAATACCAATACCGGGTGAGGTGAGACCCAATACCAATACCAATACCCAATACCAGATCAATACTACTGAAGTGCCTGGTATTGGGTTTGGTATTGGGTTGGTATTGGTATTGAGTATTGGGTATTGGGTTGGTATTGGTATTGGGTATTGGGTATTGGTCTTAGTATTGGTTTGGTATTGGGTTTCTGGTCTGGTATTGGGTTGGTATTGGGTTTGGTCGTGTGTGGACACTTGTTGAATGTATGACAAAAATAATAAATGTCATATTTGTCATAAATGTCACACGCATCAACAAGTGTACATAACAGCACGACTGTATTGTACACTTGTTGAATGTATGACATTTATGACAATAATGTTTGTGCAATCAACAAGTGTACAAAACACCACGACTGTATTGTACACTTGTTGAATGTATGACATTTATGACAATAATGTTTGTGCAATCAACAAGTGTACAAAACAGCACGACTGTATTGTACACTTGTTGAATGTATGACATTTATGACAAATAACGCTGAATTCAGCAGTTGGGTGAATTATAACAACCAAACTGCACGAACATAACTTGGCGGAACGTGAAGAACAACCCAAAACATCGATGCGCTTTTGAAATGGGATTTTCCCCCCCTTTCCTCTTCTGCTGTTTTTTTTTTAAAACAATGCACCCCCGACGCAGGAGGGACAAACAAAACACCAACCTTACCCACAAAATTTTTTTTTTTTTCCACGAACGGGTTTAATTAAATTTAATTTGGGGGCATTCGAAACATTTGGAAAAGATAAAAAAAGGGGACCGGGGCCGACGGAGGGAGGGAGACGGAAGAGGAAGACGTGCGCGCGGCCGGCCGCACTCGGGCGGGGGCGGCGCGGTCTCTAGGGGGAACCCCGCCCCCCCGCCGGGGGGCGGTCCCCCCCCCACACCACAGATGAGGAGGGGGAGGGATTCGAACTGACCTGCCCTTTTTTTTTTTTTGATGGAAATCAATTCCATTCTCTGCTCAGCCACTCCTCTCTTGAATCACATTACCTCCCCCTCCCCTCTCTCCCCTCTCTCTCCCTCCCCTATACTTCTCTTCCTTTCCTACCCGCCCTACCCCTCATCGCGATCAATAAACCATCACATACCACACACCACACGCCCTCCCCTCCCCTCTCCTCTCTCCTCCTCATCATCTCTCTCTCTCCATTATATAATATGCATACGCTACGACCACAACACAAACCCCTTCTTCACCTTCTGATCTTCCCCTCCCCCTCCTCGTCTTCTTAGCTTTGAGCTATGAGATACATCAGAAAAAATATAACAACAAAAACACCAATAATTTCTTTTTTTTTTTTGTTTTTTCCTTTTTTTTTTTCTTTTTTTTTTTTTTTTTTTTTTTTCTTTTTCCTATTTCTCCTTCCTTCGGCGAGCGCCCCTTTGATACAATCAGGGTCTATGCGTCAGCATAGCACGGAATTATGCAACAGCAAAACAGAAAAGACATCCTGGCGTTAGCTCATTGGCGACATATTCACAAGATAGCTTACATATTCAATAGTGTTTGTGTGAGGAAAAAAAATTCGCAACGTAGATTGAAACATCAGCAGGTCAGATTATCGGAAAATTTGCTATACCTGTAGTGTTATAAATGGGGGTGCTGGCGTGAGCGCGTGTGTTGGGCTTTTGCTAATTTTATTATTGCAATAATGTCGTATACCTGTCGACACAAAACGCTGAAAAAATCAGCCCAATCGGTGCAGCAGAAAGTGGTTTTCTGGACACCCGAGAAATCGTGATGTCCGCGTTCCCAAAAAAGTGGCCATTGCTATCTCCTCCTAGGAAACTGAATGAAGTCGGCCAAGTTACATATCAATGGACTCGCCTAGTCGTGGAGAGGTACGCGCAAAAAACAGCATTTTGAAACATCGCTTCTATCGCGAGAAATCGGCGATTTTTTGGCGTATTAGCAATTCTGAATTCTGATTGGCTGCATGACGTCATTGATTGGCTGTTGATGGCGCGCGCGCGTGTGCGTTGCTTTCCGCGTGTTTTCTGTTCCTTTTTGGCCTTGTTTTTTGTCAGAAACGGCAGCGACTTGATTGTAAGTTTAAACATCGCTCAATTCAGTAAAAGACAAACCCTAGGCTTAGGCCTAGCAAAGCCTAAGCGTGAAAAACCTAAGACCGATTAGGTCAACTTTGATTTTGTTCCATTTTAGCTTTGTGAGAATAGGCATAGTGAAATTTTTTATTTTTTCAGAATCGTCGTTGTTTGACAATGCAATGCCATATTATAGAGACCGGAAATCGACCCAGCAAAGTCGACAAAAATTCCGGCCCGGCCCGCCGCAACTCCTGGCAGGTCTACTCAGCCCGGCCCAGCCTAAGCCTTTTCAGCAATCAATTGAGATCAGAGATGGGAATCGTGCCGGAGGCAGAGGTGTCAATAGGGCCGGGTTAGGTCGGCCCGGCCCGGCTCTCAACCCCCGGCCCGGCCCGGCCCGTCCATGGGAAAACTCGGCCCGGCCCGATTTTTTACCATTTTTTTCTGGTGACTTTTTGCTAAATCCAGTGCCAAATCCTTGCGAAAAACCGCGATTTCTAGATGAAAAACCTCGATTTTTTTAATATTGTGGGCAATGTCGGGTCGGGAAGTCCGGCTCGGCCCGACCATGGAAAACCTCAGGCCGGCCTAGCCTGGCCCGACAGCGACAGAGCCCCCGATGTTTGGCATGGTACAGTAGGTATCCCCCCGATTTAGCCCCAAAAGTGCCAATTTTTTTACCAGAACGGTCCAGTTTTATTTCTCGGTGTCGGAGTTGGGGTAGCCCCCAGTACATTTGTCTTTTTTTGGCAGAAACTGCAAAAACGAAGACAATACAAAGCTGTAGAGACTAAATGAAAAAAACGTTTTATTTTCGGAAAGAACCGAAAAAAACTTTTTTCGGAGCAGTGTTGGAGCTGGGAGGTAGCCTCAAAGCCGATTGACACCTCGGCACTAGGTTAAAGGTCGCAATTGGCGGGTTTTGGCCGGCCACCATATCTCCGACCGTTATTTTGGGCTTTTGATTTGGGTCGTGCCGGGCCGGGCCGCAGATTCGGGGGATCGCGCCGGCCCGGGGTGGCCGAACCCGGCCCGATTGCGACCGAAAGCCTGAGCATGAAAAACGTAAGCTCTATTAAATCGGTTTTGATTTCGTTCCATTTTAGTCTTGAAAACCCAGGCTGAGTGCAATTGTTTTTGTTTTTCAGAATCACCGTTGTTTGACAATGCAATGGCGTATGATCGACATCGGAAACGGCAAAAATTCCGGTCCGGCCCGCCCCGGTGAAGCGCTCGTGGTTAGAGATCGCAATTTTTTCGGATTTTGCCGGCCCAGCCGGAGCCACCAAATCCCCGGCTCGGCCCGGCCCGATGTGACCAAACCTTGCCCCGGTGCGACCAGATGTGTCTGGGCCCGAGTCGCTTTACCCGATTTTTTAATAATTTTTTTACGTTTTATGAAGCAATTTTGTTTGGCAGAAAACCAGAGGTCGCAATCGGGCCGGGCCGGATATTTGGGTAATCGTGACCGCTGTTCTGGGTCGTGCCGCTTTCGTTAAAGACGGCAGCTTAATTTCCCCGTCTTTTTGCCTTTGTTTTATGAAGCCGAGAAAATATCAGTATCTCGGCTGGTCAAGCCCAGGTCTGTTCTGTTTTCTTTTTTAGCAATGCAAGACCAGGCGTCACGGTGCAACCTTGGCTTCTAACCATTTCAGATTGCGAATTTCTGTGCCCAAAAACATCGATACAGCGGCGAATCAAGCGAATAATTGCCAGCGACGACAACGACGACAACAACAACAACATCCAACATTGAAAATGAACAAAAAGGAAAATGACGAAAGGGACGAGACAAATGGGAGCAATAGAATGGCTGGAACGGTTGGTGAATGTTTGGAATTCCAACGCTCCCCGATCAGCGATCGGAAACGGGCCGGGTAAAGCTGGCCCGGCCCGGTCTGCAAAAGGTCCGACCAGGCCCGGCCCGCAGAAGAGCTCTAGGTCGGCCCGGCCCGGTCGGTCAGTTTTTACGGGTCAAAAACTAAAAAAATTAAGAAGCTGTGAAAAATTGCGATAGCTTTGTGCGAAATTCTTGTTTGTTCAAAAAGAAGAATTAGCAAGCAAGAGGAAACGATTTAGCAAACATTAGTGCGCGAAGCGCAAATATTTTGAAAAATTTGGGTCAAAAATGGAAATTTTCATCGAATTTAGGCATATCAAGACGGCCTGGTCGACCTAATCCAAAATCCCGTTTTCGGTCTCTGTCCCCGATCCTTGGCCCTAAGTACCGTATTGTCGGTAATAGAACCCCCAATCAATTGAATCCCACCCAAATCGCTTGAACTCAAAAATACAACCCCCGCCCCGCCCCCATTGATTGACCCCCATTGATAGAACCCCTTTTCATTGCTCCCCCACCGTAAACTGAACCCCACGCGCCCGCCGGCCCGGTTGACATCTCTGGCCTATTATTAAGCTTGAGCAAAGCCTAGGCTTGAAAAAACTACACCCAAGCCTTTTTCGGTTCTTATTTCTGTGGTACAAACCTAGATAGTAAGGGGCTCTATTAATTTACTGATCTCAATTTGGGGGCCGTATTGGGGGCTCCATTAAATCACTGATCCGAATCTGAAAAGACGCTCCCTGAAATCCACCTAAAAGCGCATTTGAAGGGGTTTAACTGCCTAGAATGTCATTTATCCGTCCAAACCTCGTTCAATTCGGCACAAGCCTTGATCTTGACTTGACAACACCCTAACAATTCTCGATCATGCCTAAGAAAGATCAACAACAGCGGCGGTGTGACGGACACCAAACAATACTTTTTACGTTTGCGGCCTCAAGCAGTACTTTTTACGTACATACATATTTTTACATAATATACATTAGTGAAACCTTTTTGACAATAGGTAAATTAATGTAACTGGTTTTTGTGTGTGCGTTGCTTTGCTTCGTTTTTTCACGTATTTTTGAAGCATTTTTTGGCAGGAAACCAGAGGTCACAATCGGACTGGCCCGACCCATAGAGCATCGAGCATTCCTTGTCAAAAATTGTTCCTTGACGACGATACAAAATTTTGAATCGAGCATTCTTGGTGGCTGAACAAACGAGAGAATAGCGCAGCTGGAGTGGTTGGTGCATTTTTTGTTTCAGTTGGTTGGTGAGAAAATTCAGTATCGCAATTTTTTCGGTAAAAAAACAGCGTCGGCCCGAGTATGCCTGCCTGGCCCGGCCGGCCCTTCAAATCTCAGGCCCGTAGTAGTTTTTGATTAAGAATGCTTGATGTAAAATTTTATATCGTTCTCAAGTATCAAACAGCAGTTTGTGAAACAGAATGCATGATATAAAAATTTGGGCTTTCAGTGAAAAGTGAAATAATGAAGTAAAAGTAAATAAAGTGGAGAGCGAGAGTGAAACCAAAACATTCGTAAACATTGCCTAATTTTTTAGACCTTTATTTGCTTGACGGTTAAACTTTCCAGAAAACAATGGCCGCCAAATACACTAAGGAAGGCATCATAAACAACAGCGTAGAACTACATAAACAGAAGTAAAAGAACAATGCACACATTATTCTGTCGTTTCAAAAAGTGACTTACAACAATTCCTGTATTCCTGTAAAACATATAAATTAAAATCAGCTACATTAATTTATATAGTGTCAAAACATGTGTGGTCACACTAATGCACATTATGTAAAAACATGTATGTACATTGTCACAGAACATTGTGAATACAGAGAAGATTCGATACAACGAACTTCGATATGACAAATCAGGCGCTATAACGAAAGGTTTCTTTGCTCCAAATGTCGTAATGTATTTTTTCGTTCTACATTGATATAAAAAAATAAAGAGCGGTCTATTAAAAAATTTTGTGACCTTCAAGCAGCAGTTATTGACCAAAAATTGCTGATATAAATGCAAGCACAAATTAGAGACATTGCAACGCAAAATAACACAGTGCCAGACTTGGAACAGTATCAGACAACAAGACAATACAAATAGTGTCAACGAAAAAGATCACATCGGAACATAAAAACAGACATCCAGAATAGCTGCATCATGAACACTTTGCCAAATGGTGTGGTGCAGATGGACACGGCAACCTAAAAATTGGAAGATTTGTTAGTCCGGCCCAAGGTAGGCATTCTGGGTTTGGTTTTATTCAAACCAGGAATGCTTTTTTGACCAAGAAAGTTTTATATTGCCGTTGGTATTCCTGATCTAAATGTCGGAAAAAGATTCAGCAGTGGCTGAAGTGAATGGGAAGAGTAGGTGACAATTAAAGCACTTAAAGCACTAAAGGAATGTGCGTGGCAACGTGGCATCGCCGTTGACCTGGAAAAAAATCCAGGTAGTTTTTTTACCAAGAAGCAGCAGCTTTTTGACCAAGAATGCTCGCTACAAAGCTTTATATTGCCTTTGGTAGGTATTTTGGATCTAATTGTCGAGGAAAGATTTAGCAGTGGCTGAGGTGAATGGGAAGGGTAGGTGACAATTAAGACACTTCGAGGGCATCGCGCAGCGATGCCCGAGGAGTGTGCGTGGCAATGTGGCTTCGCCCTTGAACTGGGAGAAACTAGGAAAAAAGAGCCTAAACAGGCTTACGGAATTATGCAACATCCGTAACTAAACCTAGCCTAGACTTCTGACGGTACAAATGGAAGAAACAAGTCCAACCGTATACTTATGACGGTACAATGGGGAGAAACAAGGATTATCGAGCAACAGTTATGCGGTCCGACCACGTGATGTAGAAAAAATGGCGTTGCATAGTTCCGGCGCCCGCTCGGGGGAGGCGTAAATACATAGTGCCGTGTTACATTGGGGGTTAGTCAAAACATCGTACAACAGCGCAGAACACTTGTGTGCACTTGCACTTACATTTGTGCTTGTCTGTTACCTGATGGAAAACTATGATATGAAAATGAAAAGAGGAAAGTGTCAACAAGGGTTGCCTTGTGAAACCGTGTATTTAATAGCCAGGGATTTTGTGCTTTTGTTGTCTGGTCTGACAAGCCGCATCTTATTCATACGAACTAATTAGCTTGTCCAAAACGCCAACTGATGATTATTAGCGAGTTGAACAAATCGATTCCGTGAAGTTGCATAAGAATCGGGATAATAAAACCTAATATACATAGTAAATGTGATGATGGGTGCTATTGTGGGATTATGTGGCGGGTGAAATCAAACAGTACTTGTTTCTCACACTGACTAATGATAAGAAGTAAAATGAAAGGTGTGTAATTGCGCTCGAAGATTGTGTTCTGTTACTGAAAAAATGCTACTGAACGAAATGATGAAAACGGAAATGGGCAAAAAACGGATGAGGTGCCGAACACCGAGCGGGCGCCGGAACTATGCAACGCCATTTTTTCTACATCACGTGGTCGGACCGCATAACTGTTGCTCGATAATCCTTGTTTCTCCCCATTGTACCGTCATAAGTATACGGTTAGACTTGTTTCTTCCATTTGTACCGTCAGAAGTCTAGGCTAGGTTTAGTTACGGATGTTGCATAATTCCGTAAGCCTGTTTAGGCTCTTTTTTCCTAGTGAGACGACGTTGGACTTGAACTGGGTGCACAGGCCTAAGAGCGGTGTCGAGTGGGAAGCGGACCCTCTCCTCCCCCATCCCCCTCTAACAACTAACCCTCCTTATTTGGTGTTTTTTCCGTTGTTGTGGTCTTGCTTTACAGCGCGCACACTCGTGTGGGACGAGCGGTGTGCAGCGCACTTCTATAGAGTTTTCTTATTTTCTAGGTGGGTCGGTGAAACAGAATTGTGTTGGGTAGGGTGGCAAATTAAACCATAATGCTCCGGAGTGCCCCTATTTTTTCTTTGCGTGTGCGCAAACACACACACACACACACACACAGTGAGCAACACAAACAATGTTAGTGCGCATGCGTATTGCTCCAGACCAGTGATCCTGCTCCAGACACAGACACCACTCTGGAGCATGGTAGTGAGGAGGTTTGTAAACTTTATGACCCTGATGCAAGTGACTTGGGTCTCATCTCCCTTTACACCAGTGCAATCAGGGCGCCTGTCAAATTTGGGCACCCAGGGGAGCCACTAAAACTCGGCAATTCCATTTTAATTTCAATTACAGTCTTGCCTCGATATCGTGAATCAGATCGGGATATGAGTTTTCGTTCACTATTCAACATATTCACCATACAGAGCAGTAATCAGGAGGTTAACGTCCGATTGGGACCCAAACTTTCGTTCACAAAGTATATGGAGAGAGTCACTACACGGAGGTTCATTCTAGAGAGGGTCGACTGTATTTGCATCCGTGACTTTGCTATTCACAGTGATGAGAGGGAAACAAGACAACAGATGGGGGAATAAAAGAAGAAAGTATAAAATGAAGGAGTACTGACAAAACAGCAGTGGAAAAAAACAAAGATAAAACACACCGGCCACTC
>JASAMV010008946.1:0-42309 GCA_030248065.1 Rhynchonema sp. JSB1_4
AGTACAGGTTATTGTTCAATCTTGATTCAACTAACATCACTGTTTCGAATATACGCTCTGCCCTGTGTATTTCTGCGGCAAAACAAAAATAACTGGAATATATGGTTCAAAATAATCTGTTGTTGGCATCAAGCACGGATTTTAGAACAGGCTTATGAACCGGTGTCCGCCCCTTTCCGGCATTTTCAGTGCCTTTCATGCATTGTATTGATTTAATGTGATGGTAACGATAAGCATTTACCTTATATTGTTTTCAATTTACACATCACAAACAAAAAAACAACAAAAAACGATTATTATCACGCTATCACCGGCCATTATCAGGTCTGTGTTTGTGTTGTATTCATGCGACCAGGTTCACTTGCAATGTGTCCAGCCAAACTATCATAAACGGCGCGATACGCATCTTGTTGTTGGTGTAGATTTTGTTGCTGACGTTTTTGTATCTAAAATTTTACCAACGCCCCGTTTCGAAACCTTCCAAAAGGTGGTGCACCAGCGGGTGCCCTCAGAGTTCATACAATTTGGCCAACTAACATGAGCATCGGCCACTCTCTGACGATGTCGGGCAAAATTGTAGTAATTCTGATTACAATGGCGTGAAATACGCCACTCCACCGGGTGTCATGTTTTTGATATATGCACCACCAGTTAATGGTGGTGGCAAGACAGTGTTGGATGTTGGATAGTGAGTTTTGAACCACGTTGACGGCTGCTGCAAAATACCTACTGTTAAAAAATGCCCAATTTTACCAACCATACAAAATTGATTTTATTTCTCAATTTCCTCCTCTCAGTGCACGTAGCTAGAGATCTTATGCGTCGCACACTGATGATGACCTGGTGCACCGCTCATCTGTAAGGAATGTGACAGTTCTAAAGTAAGAGCTTTGTCCCATTTCGCCCTGTTTTCTCACACTGGCGGTGCGTCAGGTGATTGTCTGTGCGAATGCACCTAGTAACCTCAAAAAGCGGTAACATAACAGGGTATTTATCCGCAACACCAGTGGTAGCCGGTGAGAACAGGGCAGGGTTAGAGAAGTATGTAGAAGAGACACACAACACGCCAAGTTTGCTGGTTTTGGGAAACGTTTCAACAAAATTAGAAATCACCTGTTGGGGCAAGCCACCAACAAATGCCTTTATCTCGTTATTCGCCATTTGTTTGGCTCTGACCACATTTTCGATCGGAGGAGGGGTCGGCGGATATTGTGGTTGGGGAAATCGGTTGTTGTTGTAACGGTTGGTGTACAAGGGAGCCGATCTGAAAATGCATTTTTGGCAAATTTGGTCTCAGTTATTTTTGTGGAGCTCGTTCTATTTTCAAAGGATAAAATCCGATCATTCACTGCGTACTTTATTCCATTCGGCCGTTTCGGCGCATCGACGTATTCCAGAAGTCTGCTATTCTGCCTTAAAAAATAAACCTGGTCTTTCTGTCAAAAAATCAGTAAATCAACTCTTACAATAATCTTACTTGACCAAATCTCTAATCGTATCCAATTCAGTGTTGGTGTGATTGCGATTCCAATCCTGAGGATCGATCACCAATCTGTTCGCATTATCCCTCAATCGATTCACTACATTCGCTGCCAGTGATCCACTCCCATTCACATCGTAATCGTACGTTTGAACACCCTGGTTGTGCTTGTGATTCGCTAATTCGCGCTGTTTTTGCTCACGGATCAGTCTATTCTGCCACCATTCGCTCATGTGACCATTGAGCGAGGCTGAAATGTCTTTTCGATTACGTGGGTACCGATCCGTTGACTGATTATTGATCAAATCGGTCACCCAGTTTGATATATAGTCTAGAGTTCGCACACAGGCCCCATTTCTTGCAGATTACCTTTGATTAAAATGCACATATTTATAAAGAAAACACGCGCACCACTTTTATCAATCGGTCTCGTCCCAGGCACACCAATGTGTCTCCAAGGTGGACGACTGGTCAAATCGGTGGTCGTGGATCGAGACGAATTCTTCAGTTGGGCTGATCGCCCCGATGCAACTCTGAAATTGATGCTTATTAATTGAAAATTATGTAGGTACATTTTCTCCATTTCATCGGACCAGTGCCGAACTCGGTGATCGAATCTTGACAGTTTTGGTCATGTGACCTTTTTGTGTTTGACATTTCGAGAAATCTGAAATTTTGATCAGCGTGAAATCTGTGCCGTCGTGACAGCTACACATCGAGGCAGTTTCACCGTGACTGATATCAGTATCATAATTGCAGCATCTCTCCAAATACATAAAAGTCGAACCGATCCTGTCGCTGTTTTTGGTGTATTGTCATTTGAATATTTCTCGTGCTCATTCAGGGGTACTTGAGTTGACGACCAGACTTGACGGGGCATGAGTTGACATTTTTAAAAACAAGACATTCAGCCAAAGTTTTGCACCTATCTGAATGTACACCCAACCTCAGTCCTCGGTCATATTCCGCTCTTAGCTGTCGTGCCGTTTCGGCCCTTTTCTCCGATGCTCTAGTCGCGCGGGGCATCCAGCCGGATTGAATCCATTCGCGTCGACGACGATTCAACAACATTGCGTTCGCTTTTGACGATCGATTCGTAATCGTATTCGACACAGACGCATTCAATGACGGTTCGTATCGTAGTTCATCCAAGTTTAGTGTTGACGCACTTGATGCACTGCTCTTGGAACTGGAATCGGAACTGGAACTCGATGACGTACGGTGTTTCGATCGGTAACGACGATTACGCCTTTTGGAATTGTGACCATGCTGAAAAAAGAGGTGTAGGCTGCTCAAAGATTTTTCGGAGTCGCAGGACCATCTGGAGAAGTCACACTGACGATGACTTGGTGCACCGCCATGTCTGTTCAGTCTGGTCACAACGGACAGTCTCGATCTGATAAGATGTGCTGATTTGGTCCAGGTTCACAGTTTCAGACAGTTTCAGTTCACGTTTGGTGCATTTGCACGATGTCCTGGCGTGTGATAACAAAACGCAACCATGGATACCTAAATGTTGAATGCTGCTAAAGCTGGAGCAGCATTGCTCATCGAGCTTTGAGTATGGATCTGACGTAGGGGTAAGTTATCGTGACTCAATCCTAAATCATACATACTGTAGTTAAGCGTGCTTAGTTGAACAATAATCCAAAACCAACTTTATCCCTTCGTGTCCTCATTTTGCGTCCGCCTCGTCCCTGATGATGTCGGCGATGTTCCTCCTCCCCGTTCTGTGTGCGAGCGCTCAACTTCAATTCCGTCAACATGCGTCTGATCTCATCCATGTACGGGTCGGACGGACCTGTTTGCACTGATTGTTCCTGAAATGGAAAGGTTGGGATGGTCACACGGTCATACGGTATTTGCGTATACATGGCCATGATATCAGCTCTGTGACGGTTGTTGAGCAATTCATATGCTTTACTTGAAAATAACATATCTCACGTCATAAAGTGGGTAGATTGTAAACATATGGTATTGAAATTGATATGCCACCTGCTTGAGCACTTCGTCCATCCCCGACTCATATTGCGGCGTGAAACGAGTGAAATTCTTGATGTCGAAATTCCGATTTGATTGTGATAATTTCATGTCGCGGAACGAACTTCGCGCGCTACTCAGATTCAGACCTGCAATAAAATGGAAAACTTTTTGTGCAAAAATGTGAACACTACTGAATTTGAGCACACTGCCTGAAGGTCGTCTGTCGTCACATGCAGAGATAATGGCTTTGGGCTCACCCAAAAGTTTCCCCAACGAACGAGATTTGCACTGGCATGAAACTTGGTTGGGTGGTGGGTGAGCGACCGGATTGGACCTGTTTCCTCACATAACCGACCTAATGCTTGCGGATATTTGGAGAATAACTGACGTTGATTTTGACCAGCGCAACAGTTATTCTAAATATCCTGAGCTGAAGGCTGTCCGTTGACCAGAGTTAGTCCAATTAGGCCCGATCCGGAACGCCAGGTTTGATACCGCGGGCCAAGTCGAGCGAGAAATTTACATCAGCAGCGGCAAATAGTGAGGCAGCAATAATTTCATAAAAAAAGTGAAACCATACCCAAACCAACTCACTTCTCGCGCCAAAGTCGCGCTTATTTTCTCTCCATTTTTTTCTGATCATCCAATTTGTTCAAATAAACTTGCACGTTGTTGCGATAAACATCTAGGGGCAGCGGGAATTGCAGATTCGACTTTGCCTCGCGTTTGTTGAGTATCGCCGCCAGTTGGGCGCTTTTCTCCAGCCACGAAAAGGTGTCGTTCTCCATTATTATTCCTTCGCTCAGAAATGGGATCATTTAAGCCTGGAAAAAGTGATAATGGCTGCATGATAAAAAGTGACCATAAAATATACAAGGTTGGCAGCTGCGTTAACACCCACTGACGGTTTCCTATTCGATAACTTAACGTGCGACCAGCATGGCAATGTACCAGTGGTTAACCACAGTGAAAAGTTCCGATCCGAGAGAGAAATGTTACAAACTTCATGCAAGAATATGTTAGTGCACCTCAGAGCGCGAGAGAGTCCATGGCTCGCCTGTTTATGGCCTGTTTACGCCCCTTTATGCCACTGTACAGTATGTGCTTGTGATACTTATTTGCCCTTGAAAATGTTATTTTCAGCTTAGCGCACTTCAGTTTAGTGCCCCATTGCATGAGGAAAGTTTGCTAAACTTGTTTACCTCTTGACCAGCCAAACCCAATGAGGCGAAAAGTTTTGTGTTTACGCAGGAGGAGGGAGCATTGTACGCTAAGCTAACTGTGCATTGAGGTACACCTTCATGATCAATAACTTAGTACAACTATAGTATGGTTCCAATGTCGACCTAAAGTGTGTATACACTTCGTTGCCAAGGGCACCCTGCCCTCTGTTTCAGCTGATTATGTCACAGACTAGTGTGGCGGCTGGGCGTATGAGTCAAAAAGTTAAAACGCTGTGTTGGTGCTCATGACGGTAGCACAACGTATACCATGCCACGCATAACTGTATGGTGGAATGAGTGGAAGTTTTACTATGGAACTAATGGAAACTCACGCCTGTGCGTGTAATGTTGGGATGACTAATTCTGAAAGTACTATGTACATATGTGTAATGTGTCGACTTCGTACACATTTTGTCAAAAGTTCATTCATTCGCGGACGTGTGGTGAGTTTGCCATTTTAAATCCACCGATTACAACCAAACAAACAACAAGAGTTGCGAATAATGAAAAAATACGGTTGGCGTCAGGCTTGAGTGAATGGTGGAAAAAGCTCAGTTTAACCGTGTGCTTTAGAATATTTGCAAAACGGTGCGAAACGCAAACACATTTGCAAACAAACATAAAGCGCTAAATTCAGATACCTTTTCCGAGGTTTTATGGGAATACTAAATCTGTGCTACATTCGTAGTAAAAAGTAAATTACATACATTTTTCAATTATGGTATGTCCAGGAAAAGATTGCCATTTGAATCAAAAGCGAAATCCGCAAACGAATTTGCAATAAAGATTTTATTCAGTAAGACTCGCTTTTGAGCAGCATATCATTCCTAATTTTCTTATTTTTTCACAACTGCAGCAGCAAACTTCAAGGCACGGCCATTTTAGGCACATTTTGATAATATCATGCAATAATTTATCCTTTTTCTTCAATTATTTATTTAGCGCACTTTTTTCTCTCCGCTAACTTTCACAAAAAGTGCACCAAACAATTTGTAAACCAAAATTTAGATTCTAACCAGACCCGAATCGATTTTTTGAGCAAATAATTTGGCACTTTTACAATAAAAATCGTGTAACCAGTACAACGTGCAAGACTCAATCGAATGCATAACCTTTGGTCGCCAATTAAACCGGGAAAAATGAAGTTCTGCACTTTCTCAGCACCATAAAATATAGACGAAATCATAGAATCACATGAGCTTCTCATATTCCTAAAATCTCTCCGACCAAGACTCTCCCTCTTGTCAAATGACTAGAATCGATTCAATTGAAAAGTTGAAAACAAACTAAATTTTTTCGTCGCTATACATTTTCTTTTGTCTACCTGCGCAAACAATAACTTTTTACACGTTTCCAGAAATAAAGCGCACAAGATTAAGTTGTTATGGGTACAAGTGCTCCAAATTTACCAACGATTTTTGTTTTCAGATCAGCGGTTCTTGGTTCCACAAAAAGAGTTGTTCACTAATACAAAATGGAGTTGAAAACATACCGTTATCATTATGGATTTCGTTGTTGACCAATAACCACCCATCTTAGCACCACAAAACCATTTTGGGATCAATCAGTCTACTTTTATACACGAGATATCGTAACTTTTCTTGTGCATTTGATCTACATGCCACTGACATCAAGAATACATGACCATAATCAAGGAACTGCGAGAAAACAAATCCGTCTTACGGTAGGCATCATACTTGGTGATCGTCACAGGCAAAAAGAAAACAAAAAACCAAACCGATCACCAAGCTTGCTGCCAACCCATGTCCACAAAATTTGACTACTGTACACCAAACGCACAAGTGCCCACTAATGTTGCAGCCAACAATCAGAACATCGCACTAGCCACCGTCGCACTCGTACTCGTCTGTGTCTCGGTGTGTGTGTTTGTGTTGGTGGCACTGGTCTGGCTCGTGCCCCCAGCGCCCAACTGTTTCAGCCACCAAACATGTCGGGTCACGTGCGTCAACGACGGGCGGTCGGCCTGGCCGAAACACATCATCTCGTCCAACATCTGAAGTTGAGTAGGTCTGAGCGTAGAGTGAGATTAAAAAACGACCCACAGCAAAGTTGATGATTGGAACAGATCGGATCTGCCGTGGCCACGTGAATTTTTTGCATTGATGATAGTGAGATATTTACTGATGCCATTAAGTTCGATTGGCCTACCGAGTTCCTGCCCAAACCGGTGGTGAACCGGTACACGAATCCATATGCGATTATTCAATAAGATCTACAGTGTATATATGTATGTGGTGGCTGCGCTCCCGATCCCTATACCCCATACCGATTTGAGTTCGTGCCTTTTCTGCGTTTTGTAACTGCAACTTTATGTTGTCGCATAGCCTCGCACTTGTTATCATGCCCATTTGGTGGCATATCACTGAGAACTCGTACTGTATGCACCTATATAGCTGAACTGCCTTCCTACCGTAACAACCCTAACCGATTTGAGTTCCTGACTGGTGCGTTTGCTGTATTTGTAGGCGCGCATTCGTTGCGCCTCAACGATGGTGGCGTTGTTGGGCACGTGCTCATCGAACGGCATCTTGTTGGTCGTCATTATGTAGCCGATCACACCCAACGACCAAACATCAGCCTGCGTGATGTTTCCATAATTGATTCTCTCATGCCCAGTGTGTGTGTATTCCTACATGGTGACCCGATGAACCCCGTATCCTGGTGAATGTGCCTTTTTACAGATGCCCCCTTTTCCCAAAAGTAGGGCTTTGTTCGGGATCACGAGGGCCTCATCAGATACTTGTGCACCGACGATGTCTTGGTGCATCGCTCCACTTTGGGAAGCAAAACTCTCCCGCTTTATCATATCAACCATTCCCGTGCTGCCGTTGCCCATCGTTCAGTTAGCAGAGCAGATGAGCTTTCAACAGAGTCATATCGAAAAATCTTTTCAGTATTACCCCCACCCCAACCACCTTGAATGGACAGTACGGTACGCCGCGCAGTATCTCTGGACACGAGTAGGATTTGCTGCCGCAGTACGTTTGTGACATGTCGCCGTCGTCGCCTTCACGATCCACCTAGAATGGACTTCGGTTACTGTGCGTATGTTGGGTTATGGTATTGGTCGCACAATGACCATATAAGAATTCATCAAATCAATCCTGATTTTCACGTTCAGTCACTCTTAACCACTGTGCAATTTGTGACTCTCACAAAACATTTCCAGCTGAAAATAATCCAGCAGAGACCCACGTTGCTGCGGGTCTGAAACATTCCCTTGGTTGCATGTTTTGTGTGCGATTGCGCAACGCAACGTCATTGCCCCGTCACTTTCCTGCTTCACGATTCAGGAAAAAAAGTTGACCAATTCTTATAAAGTCATTGTGCGACCAATAGCATGGGGTTATGATAACTTACCCATCGACAGAATCCGAAATCGGCGATCTTCATGTTGTTGTCGCTGTTGATGAGAATATTCTCCAGTTTCAGGTCACGATGTGCCACCTGAGTTGACAAGTGATGCTTCACAATGCACTTGAGTTATGAAATCACATGTATTGCCTGGGATTAGATCAATTTTGATGGGATCTGCTTGATCTGAGAGATTCACGGATGTCGCCAATAATGCAAAAAGCGAAGAAAGTAGTTTCATCAGTCATACATAACTCCAGGAATCAACTTTTACGCTGGTCAAAATTGGCAGAATCAGCAAACCTGACGGAATTTCCCTACAAAACGTCTTGTGACCAACAAGAACAGACACATTTGAAACTGGCCAACAGTATTATCACTGTGTGGCCTCATTGGTGGAAGAAAACGCCAGACCCCGATCATGCTATACTACAAGAAAGCTACCAACCATACCATTCCACTCACCCCAACCGAGTGCATGTATCGCACGGCATCAATCAACTGCCAGAGCCAGTAGCGCACCGTGTGTTCCGGCAGCTCACCGTATTTCTGCACAAACGATAGCAGATCACCGTTGGGCACGTACTCCATCGCCATACAGATCATGTGACCGTACTGAAATGTGAACATGAAACATCCAATTGGGTCGTCATGAGGTTATAAATCTCTTTCGGACATGTGACAAGCCGCATTCGCACTGACGATGACCTGGTGCACCGTAGCACGGTCAACAAAAGAGCACAGTTCACAGCCTTACACGACACCAAAGCCCCAACTATACTTCGTTCACTGCGAGAACAGGGAACAAATTCTCACATGCTGATTGGCTGTCGAGCGGTCAGCAACCAATCAGCACGCGAGAATTTGTTCTCTGTTCTTTAAGAGAACGAAGTATATAGTTAGAGCTTAATGGTCCGAATGCTGCAACCAACCGTGAATTGTGCCAACATTCTGACGAGATTCGGATGTGACAATTGCGCCCAGATGTCGAGCTCGCGCGGCAGAAACTTCTGATTGAAGTCACGTGACACCTTCTGTGTGTTGATCACTTTGATCGCCACCTGAAAGGGACAATCACAATGTTTGCGAAACATCAGTCAGTAGAAAATTTATTCAACGATGTTTGATAAACTGAACGAATCCAACTTTAGCTTCTCAACTAAACTAAATTACCAACCAATCCATCTGTCTCCTTCAACAATTGATCTTTCATTCGCATGTCTTGCGCCAATCGCACCCGACTGTAACGACCCGAACCTGAATATTTTGTTTCTACGCTTTATATGTCTGACAGTGTAAAACGTTATTTGGAGGGACGAGTGACATTTAAAAATAAAGCATTGTAAAAATTGCGCGAAAATATTTTTGCTCGAAAACATCGCACTCACCGAGCAGATTCTGACCGGACGGCAGCAGTCTGTATCCGAAATGTGAGAGCACTTGTTCATCGATGGCGTGGTTGGATTTGTGACGCTGCAGTTATTTTTGAAATGATAAAAATAGTTTAAAACACCTTTCACGCTGGTCACAATCAGAATTATCGCTGTAAATCTTGAAAGATCTAGATCCGATCAGAAAATTGTTATTGCCGATTTGAAGATCATTGTCAGACAAACTCTCAAACACGAGGCATCGAGTCATAAAATACTATGCAACAAAATGTGCATGAAGAAACGCCATGTCACGCAACACTGTTTGAAACATTTCCTTTATAAATCAGACAACGAACACTGCTTTTATGTCCATCCGACGTGTCACCATGTTTGTGATGTTTCATTGATGATTTAGCCACGGCGTCGCCGCCACGTGACTGGTGTTGCACTAACTGCAGGTCGGGCGTGGCGTTCTCTTTGTTGTGATGTTTGGTAGACGTGGATGTCTGTGAAACATTTGTTGGCTGAGTGACTGAGTCCACGACTTCAAAACAGCTAAAGTGATGTTTCAGGAGAAGTAAGCATGATGTTGTGGCCATGTGGCGATTTGATGCACTGACGATGACCTGATGCACCGCTCGTACGTGAGAATGTAATTCCATGAGCGGGGAAACCTCTTGCATTTCACTAAAGCGTTCCAGAACAAAAAGCAAAGTAAAAGCCGAATAGGTTGGTCAAAACAGCACTAATATCAATGAGAAGACCATGATTGATGAGACATCATAATGGTGCAGTAAACCCTCCTATAAAATGACTTGTCCGTCATTCAAGTGTTCGTTTATGAAGAATATCTGATTGAGTTGTGACAGTATCATGTTTGTTATCATGCCCGGTCCACTGTGCACCCCATCCAGCCCCCCTTTCACCAACCCCATAAGCCGCTCTGTTGTGTTCATCGTTGTTTCGTTTGTTGTAGTAGTTCTTGTTGACGTATTTGTACGGATTCGATGTGGCCGCGTTGGTCGAATGTTCCTGTCCGGTCGCGTACGGCGGGGATTTCTTTTTGGGACCCGTTGCGTACGGTGAGCTGAAGGCAAACAGCGGAATATGGTTAGGCGCTGACGACGATCTTGTGCACCGACCGTCTGTCTGTGAAGGCGAAAAGCGGGAAACGGCATTTCTGGACCCGATCTGCTGCTAAAAGTCCACTCTCGATCATGGCGCCCGAAAATACCGCCACCCGATTATGGGTTGACGCAAGAAAATCACCAAATACATGTCCTCAAGCACCCACCCATTATCATGATCCCCATTTCCGCCCACCGTAGTCAACAGTTCATATTGTGCCGCTGTACGTTTACGTGGCGAACTCATGCTGCCCTCGTGTGATGACGTTGAATCAAGCTCAGCACGCGAATTGGGCTGCAATATCTCACATTATTTGCAATTTGTAGTTGGGTTGGACGGGTTTTGCCGATGAAAATCGAAAATAAACAGCCGTATTATTTTTGGGCTTCTAATTTGCGACGCGCTTTCTTGTGAATATCGGTCATTGTGTGAATCCCAATCCATCAGTGGGCATGACAACAACAGGGAAGGGGCTCGATGTGTATGACAGTGACCCATTTCGCCAAACACGAAAATCACAAAGTAAATGACTAACAGTGTCCCAAACCCAACCGTTTTCGATGTACAATTGTCCTTTTTCGATCGCAAGCATACGAACGCGAGCACAACGCGCCAGAACCACTGGACGAAATTCGGTAGTTCTCGCAACAACGCCGTAGTGTCGCGCTCGAAGTGGGGCTCTGAAAATGAAAATTAACCCAGCTTTACATAACCAAATATTCTTTTGTCCAGCAATCAATAGGTTTTATAAAAATGCTCACCGAAACTATATCTAAAATCCAATACAGTTGCTGTTCAGCATGTGTCGCATTCGGTGTTCGTATGGTATAGTCGCAAATGAAAGGAAACGCGATGATATTTGTTGGTTTTCGTCAAATTAAATTGAATTTTCTGCTGCTCAGCCAAATTTGAGAGCTCCCGGTTAGGTATTGTGAAAAAATGACACGTTTCAGGCATAGAAAATGTTTATATAAAAACGTGGATCGTTAGAATATCTTGGAGATGCTCGAAAGTGATAAATGTTCCCAAAATTCGTTATCATGCATTTCGATTACCGAAAGGCTTTTCGTTGTACTTGTCATTATTCTGAGTATGTCTGGGGCACCACCTTAGCCATATCACATGTGAAAGGTTTTACCTTCTTTGTTCGTATTTCACATCTGATGAACTCTACTCCGGCGACGAAACCTTTATTGAATGGTTGTGTCTGTGGCTGAATCCACAGGCAATTTATCCACAATTCAATCTTATGTAACTTTTAGCTTGCAGATTGTTTGCTCTGCACTTTGTTTGGTTTTTGTTTGTTCACGATCACAACAACGATAGTCAAACTGCATCCAAGCACTTGCTTGCAGTGCTGTGTTGCGTCTGCGTGACCAGTCAGGTTGCGTAACCAATCAGCTTTCAGCATTCGAATTCTGTGCACCAAGCTGTGTCGGGCATGTGATACCGAATCATGTATACTTGGATGATTACCTAGCAACCGTAATCATATCAACTATTGTAACAGAGTGAATGAATGTCTTCTTGTTGTGCAAACACTGACCCTGAGATCATCCAGCTCTTTTAGTTGGACACGGTAATGAATCTAACCTTGGATTACACGGTCTCATACCTTGTGGGCACATGTGATGCGTTTGTGGCGCTCTTGCTGTCCAGTTAGGGCATTATAAAAAGAAACGACCCGCTCTCCGTTGGTCTCAATCCATAATTCCTCATGCGCTGCTTCCTGCCTCGTGTGGTGCGAAAAACTCCACGAAAAAGTACAGCTTCGGAATTTCAGCGAAATGCTGTTGTATTTCGCTTGCGCCTTTTTTGACGCTGCGCTCATAGAATGCCGGCATTCGAGCTTGTGCCCGCATCGCTACTCCTCCCGTGTCCTGCCTCTTATCATCGCATTCAACTTACGTGTCATGTTCCCATTTTGAAGATCATGCTGTGCCGCTTCATCCACTTTTTAGCGTCGTCGGGCAAGAAAATGTGAGTTCCAGATTTAGGTATGCCTGTGTTCCTGCACACCATTTACTCATTTTCTCAGTTCCAGTTTCCGATGCGTGAATGTGCACCAGAATGGTGCAATAGTTGCTTGTGATCACCAGGTCATGCTTTATTCCTGGCAGGGATTGAGAGTTCCATTTTTCCACGAAATGTTACGCACAGAAAAGTTGTGAAAAACGTGTCTCGTTTTGTATTGATATCAGGTCTGACATCCATTGTTATGATTGGGTTAGGTTAGGTGCAAAATATGAGATATTGATGAACGCTGTGCTTCTACAGTTTTTGTGATTATAAGTATGCATGTCACTATTATGCTTGTGGTTACATGGGTTGCTAATATTTTACGTGAATTTTTCACTACAAAATTCAAAACAAGTTGCAGTTTGTTGAGCTCAAATGACATCACGCGATTCATGTTTATCTGACTACATTACATTATTTCACACTCTGACGTTTGCATCATAGAAATCCAGATCCAAATTCACTACAACATGAAATAACAAGAACAACTTATTTTTTTCAGAAAGAACATTGCAAAGAAAATCGAACATTAAAAAAACGCCAAAGAGCATAACAAGAATTCACAACAACAAATCAGTTGAGCAACCAAATTCTTCACTCAAATCAGATCACGCACAATACCATGTCATGCAAACGTATCATAGGCGGCATCGGCAGAGTACAGGAATGGTTGTCGTCGCGTGACTTCGGGCAAATGCTTGCGATGCAACAACTTGAATAGCCCAGTTCCGATGATCATGGGCATGCCCATAATGATGCACTCCGACACACCACACACACTGTCCTGTAACGGGTAAGGCCATTCATGAATATTCAGTTATTTTCTCGTGTACAGACCAAGTCACTGTTGCGACAGCAACGAGTTTTGCTCACATGATCCTGTTTTCACAGGCCGGCGGCGTATCAGTACATCGTCAGTGTGCATGTTCACCATATTTCAATATGCATGAGTAAATGACCGGATGGATGGACACGATAACAAGAGCGGCACTGTCATCGTTCGTGAACAAGCGGCAGTTGTGTTTAATCAAAGCGCAGACACGGCAACACAGGTGCGTTCGCTGTCTGATGTGGACCTGATTTGACACCAGGTCATTGTCGATGCGAATGCACTAGATATCAATAGTTTGGTAGTCCGAACTCCACTCGGAACCTGGGCACGAACACGGTCGTATGAAACGTGCAGTTCATTTTTGGTTGACCATTACGACCCTGATTTGACAGACGAGAGGCGCACCAGGTCAGCGTCAGTGTGAACGCACCAGATCGGTACGGACCTCAAAAATATTAATGGCCCCAAACGTCAACCTTTTGTCCATAGTAAGCCGCCTCAAACAAATGGTCACAAGTGCGTTCGAACGATGCCAACATTAGGATGCTGTCTTTCATCTTGGCCAGGCCGTTGCGTGTGATACCGAGCAATTCGCCTTGCAAATACAGGCATCCATTTGTATTACTGTAACACTACACCAATACGCCTTTTGTATTACTGTAACACTACACCAATACGAGCTAGATTTCGGTCACGACAGATTAGTGAAACATTCACACGTCGCTACTGATTTGGGAAATGTTACACGTTGTAGAATACAATGTGGTGCAAGGGAATTCTTTCTCTTTCTATTCGTTTTGTAAGCACACCACCTCCGAAATCGGGCTCGTGTTGGCGTAGGTTGCCTTTACGTTTAGCCGAGGTTGTGTTTATTTTCAGATGGCCAAGAAACGTGAAGCGGTTCAGGTCAGTTGTGTGCGCTTCTATGTCAAACGTGAAACATTCCTGAGTCAATAAAACAAGCCAGACTGTTTTAACAACATTGACCACATTCGCACCAACGCTGCCTACGACACTAGCATAGGGTGATATTTTCGAAACGGTGTGAAGGTCAGTTGGGTGTAAAGGTCGGTGGAAAGCTCGGTCGACAGCTTCAGTGTGATAGACCTCGGTGTAAACTTGAAACATTCCACGTTAATAACAGGCAATGTTTCACGTTTACACCGAGCTACGCCGACCGAGCTTTCTACCGAACTTTACACCGACCTTTACGCCCAACTGACCTTTACACCGTTTCGAAAATTCCACCCATAGTCAACGTAAATTCATAATTGTTGAAATATCCTGTGTTGTGTGGGAACCGAAAATGCCGCATCCCGACCGATTACGTGAAAGGAGAAAGTTCGGTTACATCGCCTATCGTGTTTTTCTGAATTGATCCGGACTAAAAGACTCCGCGCACCAGAATGGCTGACCGATCATGAATTGAACATCGGGAATGGAACTGTCACTCACTATATGGAGGCAGGATATGACCACCACGTGGAAATTTATTATTGAAACGGTACACTGTTGAACTACTGTTTTGCTTTCCCACTCCTCCCCCAATACTAACCTCTGTAGGTCATCAAATCAGCCAACAACATGACATGTCTGGTGTCCAGCCCAATGCCGTGGTTGGCCATGGTCGATTGGATCTCAGTGATTATGCAGCGACGCGCTGCTTCAATGCCCAACACCTGTGGATCGGTAGTATTTTACAACAAACCTTCTCTGACATGGTTCAGTTCAGTGGAGGCACAGCGAATCAATTTTTTTGTCGGTGCGGTCAGAATTGGTTTAGTTTCACTCACTTTTTTGCATCGAAAGCTACTAATTCCAGCCAGCGTGAGTGGCAGATGGATATCAGAGGTGGACATCAGTGGTATCCGTTGATCTCAAAATATCCGTAAATGAAAACGGCACGGATTGACCACTCAGCTGTTGGATTTGATAAATACCAATGTGAATGATAAGAAAATAATTGCGAAATTTGATTACAGCAGAGGCCACCTGTAGCAGATTCAAATCAATCGATAATCAATCAATAATTCCAACCTTGGCCACATCAATGGCGTTATTGAACGTTGTTTTCTTTGCGTCCACTCCATAAGTGGCCAACACGGAGAGGTAATCAGTGCCCTCGACCAGCAGTTTGAATGTGCTGCCTGCAATATATGGTGGGTGTGAAACATTAACAAGCAAACATGAAGATGATCGCAAGCAGAAGTTTCAAACTTGGTGATCGATCGGCTCGGTCTGGCTTTTTGTATCAATATTTTGAGATTGGTGGCTCCAATTGTGACCAGCGCAAAAAAACTTATCGTACTTTATCACAGATCAAAACATGACTGGGTTGCCTCAGGGCTGCATTATCGTCGGAGATCAAAGCAAAAAGCAAATCAATGAAAATAATCCCAAATAACCCTTACCAGTTTTCTCATCGGCGTGTATCACACATCGGTTCACTGTTGGCAGCCCTTTCACAATTACGTTGGGCAGCTGATGTTTCAAATATTGCATGCAATGATAGAGGCCCAGCTTGGATGTTGGTTCAGGACGAATCATTATGATGGATTTGCCTGGATGCGGAAAGATAACAAGTTATTCAGATTCTGTATTGGGGTAACACGGCCATCTGGTGCATTGGCACTGATGATGACGTAACGCATCACCGTCCATCTGTGGAAGCAGGTCAAAGCAGGCAAGGGGGCAACCCCGAAAAGTACATTGTTCAATTGTTGTACACTCATGTTGTGCTGACTGCAAATTTCGATGTACATAATCTGATGAACTGATTGAGATAATGGTAAGAACAAGATGAAATCATGGTAACAAATACGTAAATCTTATCATCGCACCAACGATCCTGCATTGTGGCGCGCGCACTGGCACAGCGAGTTTGGCAGTGCAGATGCTGTCGATCAGGGTGCCCATGTTCACCTGAATCATAATGGGAGAAACTCTTATGCGATCAGACTAACTGCACATATCGACAGAAACATAATTCATGTTCAATATACTACAGTCTATTCACTTTCAAGCGACATGTAAGCATGGGTGCTGGTATTTTAACTATAAAAATGTTCCCTGTACGCAGTCAACTATTAGACGCCGTCACGAATTTCACAATAACCAATGTCGCTACACAGGCATAATGAGGCGAGACAGCTTTTGAGACAAAAACGAACCGCTCAGATGAACAAACACCAAAATCCCCCAACCTCCAGTTTCAACAACTGCACGCGTTTTGCAGCGATTTTGACGAGAATGAAGCAATCATCGGACACATAGACGTCCTTGACAAACTCAGCGATTTCGCCCAACGTCGTCTTTTCGATTCGCATCTTTACTTTTCGCGCTTCATCTTCATTCGAAGCGATTGATAAATGTGCTGTGATAATCGGCGTGCTGATGTTTCGCACAGCGTTTATAATCTCCTTTATGCGCGGCACACCTGCGAGCAGATATGGGTGTAGATCAGGCCCAAATTGGTGATCGACTCAGCTTGAGTTTGTTTTTGAAAATGAATATCATTTCGCGTTACATTTTAGGAATTATGACGAGCGTTGTCACAACTTGTTCATCAGCAGTCCCGGGGCAGAACATTTTACGACTGGTATGTAATATAATCAATACAACAGCAGTGTGCGTTGCCAGTTTCGCCCTGTCTTCACAGACTATAATGTTGCTGACTGAGAGAAAAACTGCCACATTAGACAAACACAAAATCGTGTGAAACGAAAAGAAGCACCACGAACTAGGTAGACTGTACGCAGTTACATTTCAACAGCAAACAACATCCCCCTCAGGCTCGACACAACACAAGCATGACCCCCGCCGTACCCTGCGTGATGTTCATACTGGCCACACCAGCGAAATGGAATGTCTTCAACGTCATCTGTGTGCTCGGCTCGCCGATGGATGTCGCTGCGATCGCGCCCACCGCTGTGCCCGGCTCGGTCACAGCACGACCGTAACTGCAATACAGTACACCCTGTGTATTGTATAGTGCTGACATGATCGACACCCGACACTGTTAGTCACCATGAACAATATTCACCACAAAGAACAATAATTGGAAAATGATTAACGGCAAAAAGGGGAGCAAAACGTTAGTAAAACACTGACCGTCGTCCACACAATTCCAAGAATTCCACACATTGACGCACAGTCAAACACTCCGATTGCACCAGCAGACGTCGGGCGGCATTCTGTTTGGCACACGCTTGACACGCTGAGGGCAGAATGGGTACATTGGTTCACCTATGGGTGTCTTTTAATAATTTTTTCGAAAAATTAGTCTTCATTTATTTTGTGGGAATTATTCCATCAGTTCGTGCATGCATGCAGTTCATCAAATTGACCTTATATTTGTACGTATCAATGCTACAGCGAATAATTTCAAAAGATGCCAAGCTCGTTCATGTTACACACTAATATGACTTTATCGTTTGGCCGTTTCACCAGCGCTCCTTCCAATTGAATGAAGTGAATGCAGTCAAACAATATGTTCCTGATAACATTGCCAACATAAGTAACTTTACCGAAACGTACTTCTATTGGCAGCCTTTTGCTGCGCATGTTTGGTGCATTTCTCGGCCATTGTGAAGTAACAACTGGTATCATCGATGTATTTATACACGAACTGTTTCAATTGGTCGCGGAACGTGGCGGGACATTCTTTCAGCTTTTCCTGGAAAAAATTATGACAGTTTGAAGAGAATAAAAACAACGAAACATACCAACCTGCAACGTATTGTCAACCATCACTTTCATATCGTCTGGCTCCAGTTGTTGGGATGTGCGCTTGCAAGGGTTGTTGATAGCGCTGTAATATCAAAGTCAACATGAGAAGTCAGCAATGTAATTCAAAGCTATGTTTTTAATTTGGTACAAGTATTTCTGCGCTGTTGTGGGAAAGAAAGAGCGCTGGCGCAAAATCAATGAAACGCATTGGGCGGGCACATGCAGTCTAGTCATCCTCGAGCCAAACATCAACCTCAACATGCGATAAAATGATTTTTTCGCGCAGAACGCCCTTTTGAGACTGATACGCCCAAACAAGCTCAATGGTAAATTCCAACTGCATCCAAGACCAACCGAACATGACTCAGCAAGTGATCGAAATCCAACACTTGGCCATCTTTCGCTTCCATGCACACCGGATCCAGTGAATCATCACCGAATATGAACTGCACAACATCGTTGCCGCTCGTGCGAACCTGCGTGGAGATTATAAAAACAGCTAAAATTTTAATGACCCGATTCCAGCTGCTTTCACACTTCACAGACATACGGTGGTGTAGCATACGATCGTAGTGATTGAATATCAGAAGGAACCTGATCCCAAAAAATACACGTTTTTGTGTGCGTCTTGCATCCTCTTTATGGTCACATGATCGGAACCTAGCACATTCGGCCACAATGCATGAAGATCATTCACCACATACAGCAAGTAATATTACATCACCAGCAGATTCGGCACTAAACTAAGTGTCTGTCAGCACATCACGGGTTTCGAATGAGGGAGAGTCATAAAGAAAACAGATCTATTGCATGGTAGGTGCAATTGCACGCCCACGGTGGCCATCATCCCGCGAGGTGCCCGCTCTCGAGTGATCTGCCGTTGCCTCCCCACTGAGAAGAAGCCTGAACTTGCAAGCCGCCAATTGGACTAACCGTGTTGTCATACTGCACGCATAAATCCTCCAAGCACTTCACCAGTCTGCGTTGCATGTAGCCCGTCTCAGCTGTTTTCACCGCCGTGTCAACCAGACCTAAAACAAAAACTTTGATAAAAATACTTTCTCAAAATTGAGATAACTTTCGAAAAATTGAAACAAATTAGACCTTCCCGGCCGCCCATCGTGTGGAAAAAGAACTCGGTGGGGGTGAGACCAGAATAGAAACTATTGCGCACGAAACCCTGAAAAATTGGGGACGAACTTTACGTGGAGCTGTGACAGCGTAAACTCTACCGCCACCGCGTGTTCTCGGTTTGTGGATGTTGTTAAAAGTTGTTTACGAAAAACCGGATGTGAAAACTATACGCAGGCTCATTATACTGATATGTAAAACAAAAACTGATTGTATATGTCGAGGAGGAACATCCATAATTAGTCCAATTCACAATTAAAACCACACAAAATCAAACAGCACCTTAGCCTGCGGCGTCTTTTCGTGTCGTTCAAAATGCGGCAACGATCGATTCTCAAAGCCGTCGGGCGGGCGACGACCGCTGATCGCCTGTTGACCGACGCACGCAATCATTTGCGAGATGTTGATGAATGAACCTGCACTTGGGCAATTTTTGTGGATAGAATTTGGACCGAGCGCACTTCCAGTTGCAATGTCTACCTATGTCAATGCAATGTCTATGCATCCGTGATATGAACAATTTGAAATCAATGAAATTTTACGGTCAGGCAAAGCTCTCTGAGTTATTCATTATCGTTATCATCTTTTTACACCATTCCATACCAACGCAGCAACCGACTTCATATTTTCAATATCTATTTTTAGATTCTGGATGACGGCAAAAATTGCAGAAACTGAGAAAAAATTGTAAAAATTGCACAGAATAATGCCCTGGGCCTTTTATGAACCAGTGAAACATCAGCGCGATTCGCGCACCTTTCGACCCACAGACGGCCATCGTCAGCGGACTGTTGTTGGATTCGAGATTTTTGAGACAAACCTGAAAACATTATTTGAAATAATGCTAACTAAAGCGTCGCATAATTTTGAAAGATAACCCCAACCCAACACAGTATGGTGGTAGCTCCGTGTGAGGGTTACGCATGATGCTGGGTTTGGACTCGAGGTGAGGTGCGAGCGGTATTACTCTTCGGATAACTCAAGAAGATAAAAATCACCGTTTTAACTTTAGCTCGTAACTTTGGCAACAAATGGTGGCTTCTTCGACATTTTGTGCTATCTGCGCGAGCATAAAACCTGCGCGCGTATGACGTGGCTGTGTGGCGCATCTCACTGACGATGACCTGGCGCACTGCACGCCTGAGAATACAGGTCCAGGTCGAACCAGATAACGAAGCAAACACACGCGACACAATTCACACTGGTAAGAGAAAGGCGTAACACGCCAACCGACCTGTCCGGCATGGTCCCGAATCATTGACAATTCCTTCAAAATCACCGATTCCAGTGTTTGTTCGGGCGTACAGCCGGGCTGCGCCGTTAATCGACCGGCTTTCAGCTGCGAGATGTAACGATCGCATTCCGTGTAGCCTTTTTGCACCTGTGTGAATGGGTTGCAGGCTGGATCGTGTATTCTTCCACATATATTTGTTTATTCAATCGACTAATTTTGAAACTCACATCCTTTGGATTTAACCCATGTTCATGCTGCCATTCATTTGTGTTACATTTCACATATTTTTACGTTTCGGTCTTTATTGGAAGGCGAACAGGAAAAGAACTTTTCGAGCGAACAAGCATCGAGCATACCCACAACATGTCATTCTCGCGTCAAACATTGACGACCACACAAGCAAAACAGCAACAGGACTGACAATCGTCCAACTTCACCGGACCCAGCCAATCCAACCCACCAATTGTTCCTTGTCAGCACTGAGCTGGGCACTCGGTCGAACGTCACCGATTCCGATGGAGAATCCGAAGTTGGACAGAAACGACGGGGCCATCCGGGCCAGACGGTACATCGCTGATACGCTCGCGTCCTCGCCTGATTCATCAAGGGGGTGCAGGTTTTTTTCCAAGTTCACCACAACATTCATCTGCGGCTAGATATTTCTTTTGTGAGCAGTGAAAAACCCTGGTTACAAACTCTATACCCCTGTTATGCGCAAATGGCAATGTTGGGTAATTTCAGCTGTTTTTGTTCCCATCGTTCATCTGACGCCTGTGTGAACGACTGAGTGAACGGTCATCCCAACGTTCAACATCAGTGCTTCGGTCGTGGAGAAATCACTATATGGCATCGTTTTCAGGATCTCGTCACCAGCTAGGTCCATCTTGTTCTCGCCCCAACCACCTGCATACTGCAGCTTTATGGTTGGTGTATTGCGTCGGTACCCCTTCAGAAATACACAACAGAAGAAGGTTAAATGGAAAAAGCATAATTACAAGACCGGGTGTGGAATTTACGGACATGAAAATAAATACAATGCAGGGTGTGTAAGTTACGGAAATCGGGAAACGGGAACTCAATGCACACAGAACCACAAAATGAACAACGATGCGATACCGGACGTGTAAATCTATGCAACATAAAGAGTCCGCTGTTGTATTGTCCATTCGAGTCCGCTATGCATCTTTTCCCGCGGTGGCCAGCCGCGCAGGAGGACCATCGCCCCTTCCCACATTGGCCTTGTGGGCCAATAGTCCAATGTGGTGCCACTGGGGGTTCCGGCTTGCACACGGTTCCATTGGTTGGGAAATGTTGGTTGACGTCGTTGGCCGGCGATGCCATAAAACACTGCAGCCTTATCATTTCTCCTCTAAGCTGCTGGTAGCTCTGGCCATGTCGGTCGCGTGCTGTCCCGATCATATCGGTCGGTGCAGTCTGATACCGGCCTCGCCAGGTTACTTTTTGACACATTATTGCAATACGACATGTTATGAGGACACAGCTATGAACTATGTGATGTGCTCCGCGCCTGCAGTGCGTGTTGTGTATAACTTCGAAGCGCTGATGTTTCACGTTAGAATGTCTACCCTGTCATTGACACAGGCATGTTTGATTTTTACTCAGCAGAAGTGGCCGCAAACACCAGCATCAACCAACCATAATCCCTCAACAACCAATAAAATATGTTTGATTTCGATCCGGATCCAATGAGCGCCTTGTCCAGACAACCAGCCAATAATTCACTGTTGCGAATCAACACAAACGTGTCGTTGGGATCCTGTCAAAGTTCAGGCATAAAGACGAAGCAAACACTTCGAATAAAGAAATTGTGAGTAGCTGGTTGCCACCTAATGTCCAGCTAGGTGCACAAGCCTACGATCAGCGTGAAGTGCACGAACCAAAGCCAACTGGCTCAAAGTTATCGTGACAACTTTTTTAATATCCAGCTTGTTATTTGCGCAAGACCACTGAGCTGCGCACGTTTCCAGGGGCCGGTACACAGGGACAGCGTCCAGCCAAAGCGAATGCACATCACAGCTTGAAAAGAAGTCACGAGAGCAACTAAATAAAGCACAGTACCATTTCCAATGTGGATCCTTTCTTGTACGATTTGGTGGGTGCAGCCACGTTCAGCTGAATGTCATTGCGCGTGTTCACACCACGGATTACGAATTGAATCAATTGCTTGCCGGTCCACAATGGTTCGGGCCTGAAACGGAAGAAAAGATGAATTGTTCAATAACACCTTCAGGATAATGACAGGTAGATATAGATCTACAACGGTACGACACCGGACGTGTAGAACTATGACATAAAGAGCTCGCTGCTGTATTGTCCATTTGAGTCCGCAGCGCAACCTTTTTCACGGTGGCCAGCCGCGCTGGAGGACCGTCACCCCTTCCCACATTGTCCTTGCAGGCCAATAGTCCAATGTGACGGTCTTCTTCTGTTGTATATTTCTGAGGGGTGCCGACGCAATAAACCAACCAAATACTCACTTCAACACGGCGGGATGTGGCAATACCACTCGTTCGGTGCCCTCCATCACCGAGCCCACGATTCGCATCACAGTTGAACGCGAGAGGAAACGATCCTTGTGTGTCAACAGGTATGCGCCCGTGATGAAATCCTGTAACAATGTTAGATATAATGTTCACATGATGAGGGATGAGCACTTCAGATTTTAGACGAAATTGTGATCATATCTGTCGTCAGTGCATGCAAGTGCTATTTACGTTCTGTCAATTATCAATTATTTTTTATTGATTTTAGTAAATTTTACATCACACCTATTGAACAACTATTTTTTTACAAATGGCAACTTTTCTCTCATTAACCAATCTCAACCATCTCATGTCATCTGGTTCCGCATATCGGCGATAAATTAGCCGAAATAACTGCGGTCCTGCGCCTTGACTTCTTGCTTGCTGTTGGTGGCAACTTGTAAGTGACAACAAAAACGGCCATTGAAGGTCGTTCTCCAGTGAAACATCAGACCACTCACAGACTAAGAAAAGAACGAGCCCGAAACGGCTTATGGCACCCAAAAACCAGAGATTTTCAAGTTTTATTGATGATAAAAACCCAACCCAACCCCCTTCCAATATCGCAAACCTGAATAGCAGCGACCAATGGTTCGCCGGAGCGTGGCGTTATCGTGTTCGCTTTCACGCCCATCAACAACATAGCCTCGGCGCGCGCCTCCTCCGTTTGTGGCACGTGCAGATTCATCTCGTCGCCGTCAAAGTCCGCGTTGTAAGGCGTACAAGCGCATTCGTTGAAACTGGAAGGAATTTCAGCAGCGGTTTTTTAATTTTCTGATCTTGATCTCGATCAAATTTTAATGCCAAGCTCACAAATACGCAACTAAATGAAGAAAATAATGTGCGGATAACATAAACACTCTAGTCTGCACTCCTTAGTCCGTGGATGGATAGGCACGTGCATTTCAGAACATTCATTGATCTGAGGACGTCTTCCTCACGATGCAAACTGGACGCTGCACGCGAAAGTGCACTCATGAAGAGCGCGCATGTGCAAGGTGGCAAAACATAATGGATCGCATTTATCCTGATCAGTGGTCCATCGGCCGAGCACCCGTGAAAATCTGATGTAACATTCACGTGTGCCTTACACGTAAACATTCGGCAGAATTTGTATATTGCTCACGTTCTATTTCAAACAGATCAAATAACCGAACCGAAATGTTCGATAGGGCATCACCCTGACGCGATGTGCCATGATGGAGATCTTGTGCAACGACGGCTGTCGATTGTACAACACAACATCGCCGTCTTGTAGGTGGCGTTCGACGATGTCGCCTTGATAGATCAGGCACTATTATCATTGAGTGATTGATTTGTGTTATGATGAGAAAAAACAGTATTGTTGGTCAATAGTTGGGTACTGCAATCTCCCATCTTCATAATGCACACATCTCCTTTCATGCAACACACTGAACGTCGGCTGGTTACCGCAATCTCCGAAGGCTAATTCTAGATTGAACAGCGAAGAAGTGAAGCAAAATTTAGATCGCAATCAATTCAATACATGGAGAGTGAGCGTATATTTCACCTGGTTTCAGTTTTTGCGCGGTTAGTTCGCGATTGCCGTACTTGAGAAAGCGCTTCTCGCCGCTGATTCTGTCCTGAAAACCGATAAAATCGGAGAAATAAACAAATATTAATTACTGATAGAGTTAAAACACATATAAATCATAAATGTCAGAAACAAACCTGAATGAAATTAGCGCCCGGATATTGATCAGCTCCGTTTCGCACCAAATCCCTCATTTTGTCCATATTCGCCAGACTGACACGCTCGGGGTACGTGAGGATGCGTGCCACCAGCTCGGGTACACCCACCTTCGTGCAAGCTTGTGGATTGGTTGGGAAACTTATTGCGCGAATTTGAGACAGAGTTCTACAGGTACACGGCCATGGCAATAATATTCAATAAAGACTCACCTCAAATATCTTCAAATTCGGATCAGGCGAGATGACCGTCCGTCCACTGAAGTCCACCCGTTTACCCGATAAATTGCCTCTGAATCGACCTTGTTTGCCCTTCAGTCGCTGCGCGAAACTTCGCGTGAATTTTTTCACCTAAAGATTCAGTACTCTGGGATCAAATCATTCATAAAATTTTTCTATCGACTTTCTAATGTTAGTCGCAAATTCAACTTCACCCAGTGGTGTCGTTAGGTGGGGTTGGGCGGGGGGGGGGGATGTAAAAAGTATGGGGTATGGGAAATCGGATGGGGGTATGTGGTATAGAAAAATTTTCATTTTTGGAACAACCACACCTGAGAAATGACTTTTTGACCCCGAGAAGTACCAAAATTGACCATTTTTGTCCTAAAAATGTCAAAAATCGCTTGCTACCGCAATAAAACTCTGCTTCAGGCACCGTTAGATCACTTTTTGGTACTTTTTGAAGATTTTTGGGGGCCATTTTTCAGAAAACCCCTCTCGGGAAATTTTTGAATTTTTGGAGAACCCCACCTGGTATGGGAAATTTTTGATTTTTGGGTGTATGTATGGGAAATTTCCCGAAAATTGGGATGGGTATGGGAAAATTTCGATTTCTCAGCGACACCACTGACTTCACCTGCATCTGAGCAGGCACGCCACTCAGCTCACTGTTGATGTAGAGCGCGCACTGGATCTGAAAGGCATTTCAGAAATCGTAATTTTGTGAATTATACCCAAAAAGAGGTGGTATTTTTTTAGTATTCCACCTGCAAATAATCCCAATCCTCGGTGATCAGCTGCATACGCGCGCCCTCCGCTCGATGTTTGCGAATCACATCATTCAAGAATTGGATTTCGGTCAGTTTCATTGTGATGTCGTCCTCGGTGGAACCAGCCTGCAACACTGTTTTGGTCTGATCCAGGTTTCCCTGTGAGTTGCTTTGCAACCTGTTCCAAAACGTTGTCTTATTCTCAGGTGTGATCCCACGCTCGGTGCCAGGCACCAGGCATACTTGGTGCGGTCATTCACTGGTGAAACATTAGCTGTGAGAAACACCAACTTCCGTCTAATTGGCATGCAGCAAGCGTGTGCCTGCTTTCTCTGCATCTGCATTTATTGTGACGTTTATTGCGTATTATTGAATATCTTTGATCGACATTTTGGTCTCTATCCCCATTCTCCATGCTGATCGCATTTCCCATGATAACTATAACCGTGATCGCATCTGTAATTTTCGGGCATGAATATCAATAATTCACTCTCCGAGTGGCAGTTTGGAGATTTACGGCCGATTGGGGACCAAACATCCTTCAAGATTATGGCCGATATGGAGAGTAACGATAAAGAGGGTACACCGGAGACAACAAATCAAAAAAAAGATGCCAAGCCCCAATACCCGCACCTTCAAATCGGACACAACCGAGGGTCGAATACAGACGGGCGGCACAGGCAGTCGGCGCAGCAGCAGATCGATGGGATGCGAGGTCGCGTCACCACACACCAACAGACATAAATCCTGCGAAATTATGGCCATGTGTAGTAGGGATATACCTATGATTGAAGTCTTGTAACAGCAGAGGTTTACGTCTGTGCCACCGAACAACACGTTGTTTTTTCGGTCAAGTCATAGAGCGCTGAAACATCAGCTCAGCGCGATCATGAAAATGAGCAAAATTGGCCACATTCGTCACAAAACAGAACTTTTACGATGGCATGTTGGAAACGGACAAATGGAGTAAAGTACCGTCCTTTATTTTCGTGAAAAAACGTTTTCTTCACTTTCCGTATAAAAAAGAGCACTATTCATTTTGGAGCACGGCAGGTATAGGCGAACTACACCAACGTGGGTTCGATTTCGCAGCTGGCAGAAGTGAAACATTCTGACGTGGCTGCTGATGTGGGAAGTGTTACACGTTGAAGAATACAAAGTGGAGCATGATGATTTTCTCTTTCTATTCGTTTTGAATCGACACCACCTTCGAAATCGGGCTCGTGTTGGTGTAGTTTGCCTTTAGTTAATTCACATCGATGACACAAGCCTTTCAAAAACAAAAGGGCGGTTGAATATCACAGTGGTCACGAAAAGTTTGTGTCAAGGAACTTTTTATCAAATACATTCGCTAGTCAATTGAAAATGAGAACGGCACGTGACTATTATTTCTTTTCGCTTTGTTTCAATTTTTTCGGAAGCCATACTATACTATACTTCAGACAAAACAGCGTGCTGGGCAGTCATTACAAAGTGAAACATCAGGAAGACGTAAATATGTAAAGCAGCCAGCCACATTTCTACACATGAACAAAGGAGCACAGTTGCGCACCCTGCTCTGCCACCGACCTGTCTATCAATACGTTCGAACACATTGAGCACTTCGATCGGATTCAACAACAATTGTTTGCCTTTTTCAATCAGGGGCGCCAACTCCTTGTTGTTGTTGACGGCGTCGTTGAACTCGTGCAGATTGTCGAGCGGTCGGACGTGCACGATCTTGAGCGCTGCGCCAACCGCTTTCTTGACAACGCCTGAAACAGACCGGCGAACAAATATTGGTGGTTCTTGAATGTCAGTCTTTATGATTATTCAATTGAAGTGATTTAGCTTTGTGAAAGAGGATGTGCTTCTTGTATCAAAGTGTTTGAGAACACAAGAAGGGGTCATTCACGAGTGAAACATCAACGAGCACGCTCAGACCAATCAACGTATGAAGCATTCCACGGACTCCTAAGACACGGAGGACACCAGACATAAAATGATATAAAGACTTGAATGTTGAAAGCTAAATCCAATGTGACTACAATCTTAGTAATGTTGAATGTGCCTGTATTTCGCTACCGGTGGTCACAATTTTTCATTATGATGGGGCAATGTCCGACATCCCGCCACAAATGAAGGCATTCGCAAGTGAAACCCCAGCGAGTACAAGCACAAAACAAAAAGATTTATGGTATCCAGCGGAGTACTTTAAGACACGAGCCGCTCCGGGGCATCCGCAATGACAACCAGTGATGTGGTTGGGGGGGTATGGGGGTATTACCCCCCCCCCCAACTGCTAGGTAGCTTTCTTGCTCCGAAACCCATACCCCCCCAAACTGGCTAGCTAGCTTTCTTGCTCCGGTCACCAAGTAAAAAAAGTGTTGATTTTAGTGCCAAAATGACCATTTTATGGGCCAAAATGGTCAAATTCGTTCAAATTTTCTCACGCGTGCACAAAAATACGCATTTTAAAGCTTATTTTAGCATAATTTCGACCAACTTTTTTTACCCCTGTTTTTGACTTCTGGACCAATACCCCCAAATCGGCGTACCCGGCTAGCTAGCTAGCTTTCTTGCTCGGACCAACTACATCACTGATGACAACAACCTGTCGCAAAATAGTTTGAACATTGAGCTCGAACGGTGGTCTTTCGTTTACAGAGTTAATTTTTTTTTGTTTCAGAAGTCGAGAAACATCACTCAATAAACAGCCAAACAATACCGAAGAACTTACCATTTTTGAATCCACAAGCCGGACAAAGCGATACTTTCTTGCACGCAGTCAGAATCTTTGCGTGCAGTGACTTGCGTGCCAAATACGACAGTGAGGGTCGATTGGCTTGCAGTTGGAAGGCACGTTTCTTGTCATCTGGCAGTAGCATTGTTGAACATTGCTGTGAACAATAAATACTTAGGATAAAGATGGTTTTTAATATTGTTTGGGTTATTAGTAGATGACTTACGACTATTTCCAGCCACTTTCGATATACAGTCAAGCCTCCACATAGTGAACCTCTAGACGGTGAATTCCTCCACAAAGTGAACAAATGGTCAGTCCCCGAATTTTATAATTTGCGTTATAAGCCTCCACATAGTGAATAATTGTACGGCTGCAAGTCCACTTCTAGTCAGTGCTGTGGCTTGGGGGGAGGGGTCCCCCCAATGGTACCCTACCCGCCCCGGCCTGGTACACTACCCCCTACCCGCCCCGCTCTGGTACCCTACCCGCACCGATTTTTGCCCTCCAAATGCCCATTTTTCGGTCAAAAATGCCCAAATTTCGACCGAAAACCCTTAAAGGTGCAAAAAATCGCGCGCTGTCTGAAAATGATGTCAAACGCGTCATGAAGCAGTACGGCATCACCGCATCAGTCAATTTTGTTCGTTGTTGCATCACCAGAATTACAATACCGCACACGCAACACCGTTCACAATGATCAATTTACGGTTTGGAGCCCCTCATGGTTCAGCTCAACATGGTCAATATTCCAGATAATGAACAAAATGGTGGGGTCCCGTTCTGTTCACTATGCAGAGGTTTGACTGTATTTCACTATAACATCAAAAACAAAAGAGACATTGGAAAACTCCCAAAGTTGCGATTCGAACCTTGCAAATTTGCTGCAACGTCTGAATGGTCAGTCGAAAGTATCCAACATGGAAAACGGGCAGTTCCAAATCGATGTAGCCAAAATGTCCCACGCACTCCTGCAGTCCGTGACCACACGTCGTGCATGTGATCGACTTTTGGCAGGTGCCCTGCAAAATCGCTATATTCTTATCTTGCGGTCTTTTGATGATGTGGAGGACAAAATACTGACTAAGGGTAAAAATACACATCCCATTCCTCAAAATGTGAAACCTCAGCCGACCACCTAACCGAATGAATTCAATGGTGGTGGTGGTGCGTGGCATAAAAGATATCAGCAAGTTTGGACACAGTTCTGACTTGAGAACATCATTGTTCCCAGGATGTGTCAGTAAGTTTTTCTCACGATTTTGTGAAACTATCCAGCTAGTTCGGGCAGGTTACATTTTTTCGTGCCAGTAGTGCGTTCGGAAACATGAATGACGGTCACAGTTCTGCTTGAAACAAAAAATTATAGCTATTCATCAACCAGTCTAGTATCCAACGGGCCGTGCTGCACCGGTTGCCATCTACCAGGTGTACCCCTCGAGTACAACTCCTTTGTCAACACGGGCACGTGTGCTACATCACGCATCGTTTGCATGTCGCCCGCCATAAAACGCACACCAGCGCTGCAAACAAACGGGAGGGTGGGATAATTTATAGCTACATGTCTCAAATTTCGTCATGGGATCAGATTTACCTAGTCTGATGATCAGACTGGGAAAACCGATTACTTCGATGACACGGACAAGCACCGCGACCGAAAAAAATGCCAAAACCGCGTTTGACAACAAGCGAAAAAACAGGAGTTCGTGTCAAAAACAAAAAAAGCCACCAACACTTTGCGCGCCAACTCGGTCTCTCGATACTGTTCTTTCACCATCTTGCGTCTCACTGAAATCCCTGAATACAGCTGAACATAAACAAGTACTGATTGATCATTGGGAAATGAGGTAAATCTGAATGGCCAGACATGCGAGATATTCACACAAATAAAAAACTAACGATAGTGGATCACACCATAATTTGCGCAGATTTTTATCAATATAATAGCTCAATATGTACAAATTGTTATTGTATCTCATGTGACCGCCGTATTTCTGACAAATCTAATCAAATCCACTTGCACATCCACGGAATGTTTGCGATGGAATTTGTACGTGGCGGGAAGGTCGAATCGCAACTCAGCCAAAACCTCAACTCTGGCGTTTAGACTTGCGGCCGAGCGTTGAATAAACTGAAAATGGGGGGAACAGATGTGGAAAGGTATATGATGAATCCATTTTATCATAATTTATTTACCTGTCTGGTCGATGTTTTGTGCAACGAATAAACCACAGGAGCCAAGCGCAGTGCCATTCGGACAAACAACATGTCAATTCCTGAAGAGTAAACTAGTTGATGTGAAAACATAAAATATTCGAACGCATTGAACCGTTGAAAAAGTGATTTAGTGTGCAGGGCAGCCACTTGATCGAATATTTTTGAACGACATTTGTAGTCATAAGTACAGAACTTCTGCGCATTGCTCAGCATAATTATACTGTCATGACAAAAAATGCAGGTTTTCAATCAAAATTGGTACGATGAAATTGGTAACACAAGAAAATGCGCACCTTCACTTTTCTTGGTGCCAAATGGTGGGTTCATGATCACGGTATCGAACGCATTGACGAATCTGTCGCAAACAGACAACGAACAAATATCGATTTGCACCAAATCAATCAAGTCAGTCACATCTGATGTTTCAACGTTGTGCGCACAAATGCTCAACGCCTCGCTGTCAACGTCGAAACCAGTGACACGACTGAAGTATTGATTTTCTTTCTTTAGTTTGGTTCTGTGGGTTGCAAATTGCAATGCGAGCACAATTGAACAACGTGGGAGGTACGAGCGCCAAATGTAAACAACAGAAATGTATTGCAGCTGCGTCGTATCATTTTTCATTTGGCAATTTGCTTGCAGCTGCATTTTGTGAGAGAATTGGCAGAATTGGTGGCCCAAAACCAATTTTGTAAGTGATGCGCGTGCTTCAGAATTATTTTTGAAGAAGAAACCACACAACAATCAACTGAAGTGACCAACTTTGCGCCCAGCAACGCAGCTCCAATGGCTAATTGTCCACAACCACAACCGAGATCCGCAACCCAGCGATTTTCAACATGGTCCGCTTGCGACGCGGTCAGAAGAATATCCGCTGCAAATTAAAAATCAGATTTGACAAGTGCTAGAGTATTCACCAAACTGAATGGTACGCAGTTGGGAAGCTGACGGCAGCCTGGAGACTCAACAACTGTCGACGTTCAATGTAAAGACGGCGTGGACTGCATCAAGTCAAGCAAACAACTTGCGAGCCGTTTTTCGGCCAGAAAAAACCACATCACATCAAACATTCTCCGAATCCGTCAACTCACTCACCAGTCAGCTGTGTGCTTGTGGAGTACTGTTCAAGCGCAATTTTGGGGTTGTCAAATGAATCCAGTTGGCCCAGATCCCATTCGAGACTTTTTCGTTTCTTCTTCATTTCGTCAGGCGGAGACCAATGAAACTCGCAACTATAAAATCTGATGCAATCGGAATGGATTAAAAGTAACAATAGGTAGAGAAAAAACAACCGAACTGTTGACAGACAGATAACGCCGCTGGGTGGCGTCGCTGAAAAGCGAAACTCAACATTTTCGCTGCAGAGAATAGAGCCAATAGATAATGTTAACCGCATTTTATGCAGCATTTTAATCACAGTAGTGAACGGACTTGCGTATGGTACTCAATGAGAATCAATCTACCAAACAGCCGCGAAACTACAGACACAGTTGGAAAACAGCCATCCGATGTCGTTTCTTTGATTGATTATGTACACAAATAGACAATGACCCCCTCTCAAACAAAGCATCAGCACAACCACAACATCTGATAGACACGCTGGAAACGGAACAACGTTGCGGAACCAAGCTCGGGGACATCAAGTGACTATGTACACAAGAATCGTGAACCATTATGTACAGTATTCCCGTAAAAGTTAGATAATGAGACAGCTGCTATCTGTTGACATCCGGCGCAATGAAACTTTGAACGCCGACGGTTTCATTTTGACTGATTTTCAGACCGAGTTTCTCGGCAATCTCCAGACCAGAGGAATAGCTGAAAAATGTCAAATTGCAAAATGATTTATATGTATTATCTAATGACAAAATATATTCATTTACCTGTAAACCTGACATTTGAGAGCAGTTGGTCTTCGCTCTTCCAAAGCGCGGTCGAGCTTGAAACCTGAACAAAGACAAGGTATGTAGTGTATAGTGTTTTAGAAACCTGGATTCCATTGATATTTCACCTCCACATAATCATCCCGGCCCATGAGAAGGTTTCACAAACAGTCAATCAAAAACAAGTACAAAATATCGATCAAAAACCTTTCACTATAAAAAGCATTTACTATAAATAGTATTCAACAGCAGAAACGCTGGCTAGTGCAGACCGACCTTTTCTAGCACACAGCACGTCGTGTTCCCTGAGCCTCAAGGCGGGACACAGATCGTTCATTCCATCGCCAACATACACGATGCGTTTGTAATTCACATTCTCTTTCTTGTGTCTCTCTTTGACGTACTCTTCGAGAATATGACCCTTGCACATGTTGTCTGTTGACAACTTGCACCAGTCCTAAAGAAATATCCAAAAACCACACAGTGATAAGAACTATTTTCAAACAACCAAAGATCCGCCTCACATTTTTATGGTAATACCGAATCTGTACGCAGCCAGTGTCGTCAATGTGCGTGGGATTGGAGAAAATGCCATCAACTGCCGTGCGACAGCCGCGTTTCTGCAGAATCCACTCAATAAACATCGTGTTGCTGTCGCTGATCACAATCACGTCCGTGTGCGTGTCGAAACCTGTCGACGAAAATTAAGGGCATTTTTTCTTTTACTCATGAAGCTTTTACACCGGCCAATTGGAATCAAACCTGGTGATCAGAAAAAAATGAAAAATATTTTGAGGTTCACTTGATACCACCGTGCCGCTTTTTGCACAAATTGATGTCGCATAGCTTATAGTTACACAGTTATCGTTTGGACTGCCTTTTGTGACTGGGAGTAGAAGAATAACAAGTCAAAACTGGACATGACCATATTTAGATAGTTCAGTTTTTGTGATCTTCACATACTTCATGCATGAAAGAAGTGTCTTGATTGGGCCTGCCGATTACACAAGGAGGAAAAATAAAGGTCGTTTCCGCCACTAATTTCGACCAGTGCAAGACGTTTTTCAGACGCTATAACAACTCCTTTGTTCTCAAAGATTTATGGAACCAATACATCTTGCACTTCGAAATTCAAAATATCCACCCAAAAAAGATTATGGCGAACTTGACCAAGGCGAAGGCTCATACATATGCACTTTTATTAAAAACTTTCTGAACAAAAACAGACGAACCAGCGGCATCGAGCAGCTCAGACATGCCGGGTGCCATAGGTAATCGCTGAATGTACTGTTGCATCAGGGTGGTGCTGACGCCCTGAATTGGAAAGGCAGACAGTCGGAAAGAACAGCGAACAAATTTACGAGCGCGATAACAAACTTGACGAAAAAATAGTCGGTTCTGGCTCCCTTTAGATTTCAAGTATTTCATGATTTACAAAAGACACTAATGTTTTCTAACGGCTTCGATGATGTCGCCAGACAGTCCGCAAACGAAGCCAGTTGATTTCCGAAACATTAATGTTGAAATAAACTATGTTGAAACAAAAATAGTTCTTCGCCAAGACTGAATGATGTGGTCCGATCAAATAGCTATATGACCAACAAAATAACAACGCACAAACATAATTCCATGAATAAGGTTTCCTTCTTCCAACCTGTTTATGGAGCAATTTGAACACGCCCTGCATGAAGTCATTCCAGCACCTTGAGCTGTATTGAGCCCTCAATTCGGATGGTATGACTCCGTCTTCAGCCAAATCCTGCACTTCCACGTCCGTGTTTGAGTCAATAATCGTGTGATCAAAGTCCATAGCTAATAGCTGGCGTTGGAAACCGCCGTCGTGGGATGACACGCCTTGCGACTGCAACGGGGGCGGAACGAACTGTGCTTCTATCACTAATTTACGTGCATGGTTTTATGCGTCACTGAGAGCAACAAACCAACCAACTGCAACGGGGGCGGAATGAACAAATGTTTAAATTAGCGATCGAGATCCGAGATGCAAACGCGTGATTTTGGAGACTGTCAGCTTGAACGTATGTATGTACTTCGGGTAGTTTGTTTCGCGTCAAACCCATCATTTCCAGAAATTAAAGTAAACGAAACTAACAGATTTATTGCCCATCGCAATTACCGATCGGGCCAACCGTGTGATGCCTCGCGACGCAATCTTAGCAGTGCAATCGGTGTAAATTAATCTTCGTCAAAACACCAACAATAGTTCAATTCAAATAAACGATGATCTCGTGTGGTGTCTGGAAACCATAAGTCGCACGAAAACAGTCTTCCACTAGGTCCAATAATGTTTAGTTCTTGACAAGAAAGCAGAAAATGTCACGACAGAAACCACAAGCTTGCATGTGCACTGCACAGTATGTAGTCAAGCACGACGAATTGCACATTTTTACAAATCTCTACAGAGAAACACAAAAATAATTTGCAAAAAGAGATAATATGCGAAAGATAATAGAAATATCAAGCGGCAGAAAAGAAACTTCCACAGTGAGAATGATAATCACAATCACAGGTTGACAAACAAGGACGACAAACTATATGGTGTCCGCAAACTTTTCTATATATTAACAAGCGTGTAAATAAAATAAGTCAAGATTCATATCACGAAATTCTTCTCGGATAGAAAGCAAAGCCAGAAAAATTTAGCCACAGACAAGCAAAGTAGGACAAGAAACCAAATTTTTAAACAAAGGGCTCCCCAAACAAAGGAATAATCAAGCGAGAAGATTCGTACATTTTAACCTTAACGAGTAATGTGCTTTGACAAGAGATCCGCGCTGATTATCCATGTAATTCTTTCAACCCTGCCTTCATCTTCATCAACATCAGAAACCAGCCACAGCAATCGGAGCACTCTTGTGTTTCATCATCGAGCCTTGCACCAGGTTGCGGTTGGGGCCTTTTCGCAGACTGGGATCTGGTCCGTTCGCCATGGTACGTTTTGATGATCTAAATTGACAAAATATCAAACATAAAATAGTTGCGGCTAAGATTGAAACCTATGGATAAAATATATCCATTGTTTTATAGGACAATACAGCCAACTCACAGCAACAAATCCTTATTCGGGCCAGATCTCAACGCCGGATTAGGGCCCAATGCCAATGTTTCACGCCGCTTTGTCAGTGACTTCTTAGTTGGTGGAATAGCAATAACCGTGCTGCCCGGTTTGCCATCAGCCCCGAACGGATCCTGGCTAGCTAACGCCCGTTGCGCAGCCAGACTTGTGAAGCCAGCAGTTGATGTTCCAACAGAGCCTGATATTAAAAGTTGTTTGCTTCTCAGTAAAGTAGAAAATAGTAAAAAAACCTAAAACAACACACCTCGTTGGCTGCTAGCACTTTTTGCCGGCGAAGTTTTCTGTTGTTTCTTAGGACTCGGTGTTTTTGACCTGAGTAATTTTTTTTAATTTGGTTATATAGCCTCGGCAAAATGAATAAATTATAACTTTAGCTAAAACTTAATCACAATCTCAGGTTAGAACATTCACTCGCACAAAACGTCGGTTTCCGATCCCATAAGAAAAATGGCACACTATATATTTGCCAATCGACTCACCTGACATTCTCCTTCGAAGCAGCCAGTCCTTGCTGTGCGAGTGCCTTGTCCAACGCTTCACGCACAGCTGCCATATCGCCGTTTTTGGCATCGAGAAACCGCTCGATTGCCGCTTTCTTCACTTGCGGATACTCGCTTGGCAGAATCTATGAATTAACCTTCACGCGATTCGCGATGAATGCTCTCGGTGGCCAATAATGTTCTCAAAAATTACTGTACTGTAAGTGATGAGTCGGCGATGTTGCCATCGTTAAAAGAGTGGCGCTACTACAGTACCAAAAAAACCACACCATCAACAGTGTGCTGGCAGGTAAAAACACCGTTTTTTAGCACATAATCTTGGCCAAAAATAGGGCATTTTTCAACATTTCGCCGAAAATGGTCATACCACTTTAAAATGGTCATTATGGTGCGCAATCTGGGAGAATATGAGGTCCAAAAACACCGACTTTTCCCTCTGAAAGACATAAAATTGTTTGTGAGAGGTATGATTTGGAGTTGTGAGATCACCCCCAACCCCTCTCCGATTTTTTAGAGGTCAGCATGGCGAGGGGGTAACCCCACCCTCTGCCACTACTATGAGCTCCGCCAACCGACGTCTACCTTCATAGCATGTTCCTTCTTCAGCTGCACACGCACATCGCCAATATCAATCGTTTCCAACAGTTCGGTGATTCGACTCACTGGCACCGATGGGAATTCGCTGCCCAACTCCAGGGCTTCTACAAGTAGGATAAAGTAGTTGGACAAAAAGTACCACAATTATTTATTTTGTTCAATCTTTTGGTCACAAACCTCGACGTCGTTTCTGTTCTTGTTCCCGTTTTTGTTCCTGTTCTCGTCGTTCCTTCTGTTTGCGCTGTTCTTCCAGAATTTTCTGTGCGCGAGATTCGGCCTCGGCGGCGGCACGGTCTTCCTCAGCCTTGATTTGGAATTCGTTAATCAAGAATTTTATGCTTTTATTGAAAAAAATTCAAATAGTTATTATGAAAGCATGACCCAGCCAAATCTACCTGTCGCTCTTCATACCCCATTGCTCGCAAACGTTCGGCACAATCCACCGGGTCGCCTTGACAGCTGAAGAATAATGACGGCTGAAGTTTATGAAAACAATCGTGGAATTGCATCGCCAGCGTTTTTCACAGCTTAATTTAGGCGGGCTGGATGTCACCTCTCCGCGATGCTCGCCGTCAGAGCCGAAGCAATGGCATCGCCGGCTAACGACGTCAACCAGCATTTTCAACCAAAGGAACCATTGCATTTCGGACACCCCGAGTGGTGCCATGTTTGGAGTACTGGCGCCTACAGACCGGTGGGACGGGGCGGTCTTGTAATTATGCTTTTTGCACTTAACCTTTTTCTATTGTGTTGTGAATTGAGTTGGTGTGCACGCAACAAAACAAATAAACAGCTCATCATACAAAACAAACCTGCGCAGAATGTCGCGCACCACCGCATCGGACGCTGACGGAAACTCACTTCGAACAGCCAACACTGCAAACGTGCAAACCATCACACCATTCATTTGCAAAGTGAAAAAAACGATATTCAAAGATTGATTCAAAACGAGACAAACCAGCAAACATGTCAATATCATCCTCTTCCTCCACAACAATGCTCCGTTTGGTGGCCGGTCGTTGACTGGCGGATGCCGTGTGAATGCCACGTGGCGAAACCTTGAAATAATCAATCAATTTTTTGTCTTCATCTTTTTTTGAATTTCGTCCCCCTATCCAAACATTCTCCAACCTGCGACAATCTAGCAGCGGATGACGCAATCGATCCCGATCTGGGTGTCGATGCTTCGCTGACCGTGTTGCTCACGCTTTTCGACCAGTCATTCGACGATGCAATTGCAGCAGATTGACTTTGTACGGCTTGGAATCCGGCACGAATCAGGTGCTCCTCAACCGCCTTTTGATCGAAATCGTGTCTGAAAACTCTTGTTATTGTGGCGGTTTCGTTGGGGGTGACCCCCTCGTGTGGGGTATGGAAAATCGGCCGGAGTGTGGGAAATTTTTCACTTTGGAAACAAGCACCCCAAAGTATAGTTTCCGTAAGAACCGGTTGTTTATAGTTCCCAAAATAAGCATTTTGGCCCAAAATGTACCCTAAATTGTTGGGTTTTGGGTATATGTTTTGCGTATTACTGATCCCGCGCATGTTTTTATAATGGCTATTATGTTCTGCTACGCCCAAAACAAGCAATTACGGTGATGAGTTTGGGTTTTGAAAAAGTTTGTCCCTTATTCCGAAAAACGTGCCGGTGGGCTAGGGTTAATGGTCGGGCGGGGGGAGAGGGGCACCGGCACCCGACATCTGGAAGTACCCGACCGACACCCGTTATCTGAGAAAAAAGCCGACGTCCGACAGTTCTAACTCTTCCCGACGCCCGACGTCTGGTTTTTGAGCAAAAAACAGACAAAACTTTACTCATTTGCTTCATTAATTCAATAATTATTGCCTCGATCACTGAATTCATGTTTTTTCAAACGAAATAAACACCAAAATGTCCCATTCTGCGCCTTCGAAAACATTTGGTTCGAACTTCGAAGAAAATGTTCTTTCAAAATTCTTCTCTGGGCAAAACTGATGTCTTGAATTGTAAGTCGGGTCACACAAAACCCAACACCCGACTCGACATCCGCACTCCAATCCCAAAAACCTCGGGCCCGGCTCAACTTTTAGGTCAGATTTTTACGCGACTTTTGTCATATTTTTTTCGATTTTTCTGAACCTATTTTCGGGTTGTAAAAAAAGTTGTCAGATCGGCAAGTACTGTTCACTCATACTTGCCGAATCCGTCAGAAATTTTGGTCTTTCCAAAAAAATCCGGGGCGGGCTGGGGTAGTGTACCTGGAATTTGGGGGGAACCGGTTTGGGGGGGGGAGGGGAAGATTTTTCGGGGCGGGTAGTGAACCACACAACTTTTTTCGGGCGCCTATTTTTATGTGTTTTAAAGTACATATGTCGCGCGTAGCGCGCGATTTTTTTGCACTTTTAAGGGCTTTCGGTCAAATTTTGGGCATTTTTGACCGAAAAATGGGCAATTTGAAGGCAAAAATCGGGGCGGTAGGGTACCAGAGTGGCGCGGGTAGGGGGTAGTGCACCAGGTCGGGGCAGGCAGGGTACCATTGGGCCCCCAAACCCGCCCCCCCCCCCAGCCACAGCAACAGCACTGGCCCGGCCCAGACCGCCAGACCGACCTGATCCTCCAAATCTCCGGCCCGGCCCGGCCCGAACCAAAGGCACAAAATCGCGGCCCGGCTGGCCCGATTGTGACCTCTGGTCTGAATGACGTCGTGACTGTACATAATTACAAAACTTACTGAACGAAAAAGGTGCGAACTGTGGCTTCTGGCGCGGTGGGATATTTTCCGGTGACGTACTGCAGCTGATTTTGTCGGTACGCATTCCAAATTGACGGATGATCGAGCCGCGGGTCGGTCCATTGGGTCTTCTGAGCCTCGTGATTGATGTAGTAGCTAGAAATGAACAAAAACATCTCTGTCGTCGCGCAACAACAATGTGGACGTTCTTGCTCGGCGGAAATACTTGCACCAGTGCTGTGGCTGGGGGGGGGGGTGTTCCCCCCGCGCTAAGGTACAGTATCTCCCCCTCTCTGGTAGGGTATCTCCCCCAAGTTTTCCAAAATTTCATCCCAGGACAAAAGTACCCCTTTTTGGTCAAAAATTGGTTAAAAAACGGGCCAAAATCGACCAAAAGTGCAAAAATTCGCGCAAATACCACGTTCTCACACGATTCCACACATAATACAAGCATTGAAATTTTTCACCCCAGAACCCAACCCCCGCTACTAGCCCTAGGTACCAAACCCCCCCTATAGTGCCCAGTGGGTCAGTAACACTGTAGTGGCTGGGGGGGGATGGAAGGGATTCCCCCCTGAGGGGTATCTATCTCGAGTCAACCCTTAGGGGGGGATGGGGGGGAATGGTATCTATCTCGAGCCGAACCCAAAAGGTATCTCGAGTAAGTAGATTTAGATTTAAGGTTTTCAAAGGTAAAAATAGCTGTTTTTCGACCTCGGAACCACTAAAAATCGCGCAAGAATGGTCATTTTAGGCCAATTTTCGGTCAAATTTTCAAAAAGTACCTATTTTTAGGCCAATTTTGCAGTAAAATTGCATGCAAAACACGGCCTTTTTTCGCCTTTTGACGGACCACAGGAGCATCTTGGGTAGCCTCTGGGGGATATCTCGAGTAACTCCGAAACCTTCCCCCCTGGGGTATCTTGGGTCGATTGGCCTGCCACCACACTGGTCGTGGCCAGTAATTTATACTTTTGAAAAAAAAACGTTTTTTTCAAATAAATTACCAGCACTTAAGGAATTGAGAACCCCCCTTACCCGCCCCGCTCTGGAACCCTACCCCCTACCCGCCCCGATTTTTGCCCTCAAAATGCCCATTTTTGGTAAAAAAATGCCCATTTTTTGGTCAAAAATGCCCAAATTTCGACCAAAAACCCTTAAAGGGCTCGGGACACAACCGAAAGAAGAACAGCAGAGCGCAGTGTTATACAGCGTTGGAAAGCCCTATAACAGCATATGTCACGCACAAACGTTAAGCTCCTTAGAGATTCGCTATCTCTTCGTAGAGCGACTTTTCGTTCCAGAAAAAAGTGAATATTTTCACAACTTGAAACGACCGGTGCAGAAACCCCAAATGAGTTGAAAGTCAAGTAACACGTGGATAGAACTACAACGGTTTCTGGATAACTTATCATGAGGACTTCAGTAGCTCAAAGCATTGCTTCACTCGGTGAGGGTGCGAAACGTTCCAAAAACCGGCCAGATTTTTTGAAAACACAAGTTTGTCTCTAAATTTTGAGGCCGCGATTTGTGTTGCAGAAATAAAAATGCAGTAGAAAAATAGAGCATTTTCGAAAGTACCAGAAAATAAGGTTTTTAAATTTGGAAACACTTAGATAGCGGCGTGACAGGCCGAAAAAGACCTAAAAATTGCCACTAAACTGCATAGTTGCATTCATTGACGGAAATGTGATGTAAATAAGCCACGTATGGCATTGCATTGGAAACGAGAAAGTCAGATAAACGCACAGTCCAACAATCTAGACGAGTTTCAAGACTTCAAACCCCACGGTCCGGCTGCTGCAGCCATGCCCGCCTGAATAAGATATTTGGCTATAAGTCGTTACTGTTAACGATTATTGCACATTTAATAGCATCAAACGATGTAGCTTCAACGTAGCTATCGAACGATATATAACATGCCCATACTGTCTCTTACTATGGACAAGAAACGGTCAAAGTTCCGAAATCGCACACGGTGACGTGACGCTTCATTCCAGAATCGCCAAAAAAGCAATTTTTTAGCCTCTGCCCTTAAGCGTAAGAATTTATTGGGGCTTGTTATATATCGTTCGAAAGCTACTCCCGAGATACATTGTTTGGTGCCGTCACATTTACAATAGCTGTTAACAATAAGCATTTATAGCTGAATATCATATCCAGGTTAGCATGGCTGCCCCGAAAGCTCTGTAGACCTTTGGGTCTTCGGACCTTAATAGGTTGTTAAACCAGACGTTTCTCTCATTTTTTTGTCTCGAATCCGATACAATCTGTGGCCTTTATGTGTCACAATTCTGGCGATGAATGTAACCACCTAATTTAGCGGCAATTTAATTAATTTTTAGGTTTGTCACGGAGCTAGCCACGAGTTAAAAAATTTAAAAACCTTATTTTCTGGTACTTTCGACGATGCTCTATTTCCCCATTGCATTCTTATTTCCGCAGCACTAAAGCGTTGCCTCAAAATTTAGGGACAAAGTTGTGTTCTCGAAAAATAAGGCCGATTTTCGGAACGTTTCGCACCCTCACCGTGTGAAGCAATGCTTTTAGCGACTGAAGTTGTGATGGTAAGCTATTCAGAAGCTGTTGTAATCCTATCCACGTGTTACTTGACCTTCAACTCATTTGGGGTTTCTGCACCGGTCGTTCCAATTTGTGCAAGAATTCACCTTTTTCTGGAACGAAAAGTCGCTCTACCAAGAGATAGCGAATCTCCAAGGAGCTTAAAATTTGTACGTGTGATAGGCTGTCGGAATGATTTCCAACGGTATGTAGCAATATGTCCTGCTACCCTTCCTTCGGTTATGTCCCGAGCCCTTTAAAAGTGCAAAAAAATC
>JASAMV010008947.1:0-52276 GCA_030248065.1 Rhynchonema sp. JSB1_4
TAAAACTTCCTTAAAAAATTCTTGGAACAGGAGGAACTTTTCGCAAGGCTGGGAGGGCGAAGGTGCCGCATGTGCCGTGTACCACAAAGGGGAATTGGTGGTCGATCTATGGGGTGGATATGCGGACAAGGAAAGCAGACGGACATGGAAACAGGACACCATGACCATGGTGTTCTCATCAACAAAGGTCAGCAGACTGTTAATCTGACATGGCTCCTGTTGTTGTGTGCCTTTGAGAGACGAACAGCACCAATTCTTAATACACGAAACATATGTTAGCAATATATTTCGTGTGTTGTGAAATGTTTCTGTTCGTCTCTCAAAGACGCACAACAACATGATTGCATTACGGCACTGCCATCCCGGCAACATCAAAGTTGTGCCATGGCTCCATTGTTCATTGTGTGGGCTGGTAAAGCTTTGACTGTGGTCAGCCTGAGCCTGTGTGAACCTGACTGTGAGCCTAAGCCGAAGCCTAAGCCGAAGCTTCTGTGGTTGGCGGAGTTTCTAAGCCTTGAGGACAGGTCATGCAAATGTTCTAAACGCTATAACTATCGTGTGAATGTGTGCGTGTCTTTCTAAGCACCACATCGTCGGAAATAGAGCCTCAAAAATACAAATTATAGAAAATGACACCCCATCTAAAGCCCGTCTTTCAAAAGTGATTTTTTCAGATTTAGGTGAGTGAAAAAACAGAACCATGCAATAGTTGACGCCCCAAATAATAGAGCCACTTATATTTACCCCAGAGAAAAATAGAACCCCATATTCTATTTCCGACAATACGGTACAGTGCAGATCCACCTTCATCAAATAAGGGAAAGCTCAAAACTATGGTATGTCCAACATGCGGCGAAATGTAATACACTCGGATGGCACTGCTTCAGGCCCTCTGCGCTCTTTCCATAGCCAAATTGGCGGACGAGGGGCGAGTGAGTTACGATGATTTGGTGACGAAACATTGGCCGGAGTTCGGACAGAATGGAAAGGACAAAGTCACCATCTACGAACTGTGCACTCACATGGTTGGGTACCTACACCGTACCTCATATTCAAGCATTCTTGTGCGATGCTCACTACCAAGCGATTTGAATCCAACTTGAAACGGCATTTCAGGCCGGTCTGGTGGCCACGGACAATAAAATAAGCATTGACGACATTAAAGACTGGAAGAAAATGGGCTCGATTTTCGAGCAACAAAAGCCGAACTGGACATTGGGTGGGTTGTGCTAAGCTGTTGCGACCCTGAGAACAGAGTTGCTTTGGGACATAAGCCCTGTAATGTGGATCATCTGACAAAGCCCAAGAGGAACAAAAAGGAAGAACATTAGAAAATGTTCGTTGACCGACCTGGAATTAGATTACAAGCCGGATCTTAATTTCGAATCATAGGACAAGGCACGGTCGGTTACCACGCGATGACCTTTGGATTTCTGCTGGACCAAATTGTGCGCCGTGTTGACCCCCAAAAAAGAAGCATTGGACAGTTCATTCAAGAGGAACTCATCAAGCCAACAGGTTAATAATGCAGCGAGAAGTTCGCTTAAAATTGATGACTGTGGTTTGTGGCTGCTGTGGTCTAATTAAATTTGAAGTTTGACCTCCTGATATGAGTTCCGACTTGAGAGTGGTGTGTTTTCCTGCGGGGCTGGGGTAGAGTTGAACTTGAGTAAGTTGCCAGGGATTAACTTAGCCAGTAAACCCAAGGATAAATTGCCACACACGCGTTCGTTGCATGTTAGAACGCCATTATCAGAGCGTTGTTTATTTCGCGCAGGGACCGAAGAATTCTACATCGGTCTACCGATGGAGCTGGAATATCGCGTCGCTCGACAGAAACCAGCTGGTGAAAAGAACTCGCTGACTTGAGAAAAATCGCATTTGAATGTGCGGAAAGCAGATTATTGTTTCAGCAATGACTGACACACTTTGGTACGTTGTAAAAAGCAAGGAAGTTCGGTCATTGCTTATGAAAATGGCCACCGGACAGCTGTCACCGTTGATTAAACAAGCCGCCGCTTGCATTGAAGGACTGAGCGTGGACGATGTCTGCTTAATTTTTTTGGCTTATTTTTTAACTTCAAAACATCTTTTTAAGCAACTTTGCTGCAATCTTAGTCAAAAGTTCTTTGTCTAGGCCAAAGTCAACCCACATAATGCGCCAGAATGGCATGCTGTGGAGATTGGTGCAGCCAATGGGATAGGCACGGCGAGAGGTTGGCGTATGCAGTTAGGCCTTTTTGCTTTTACTCACGCACAAGTGCGAACCGAAGGCAAAAAAGGTCCAAAGTGAAAATAAAATGTTCATAATCTGCAGGTTTGGCGCAACCGTTCAGCGCGCTGGCAACGGGCAAGCTGATAAAAAATAAGGAGGTTCTTGAAACGATCTGCAAACCGTCGAATCGAGGCAAAGTTGATCTTGTTTTGGGTTTAAAAGTTGACACCGGACATGGATTCATGTACTTCGAGCATCCCAGCAGAAAGGTAGACAGTTCACTTTTTTTGTTTTAGCTTGACCAGTCTTATTACTGCGGATCACCTGTCACCAAAAACATCACTTACTAGCACTTGAAGAAGAGTAGCAGGTTCGCCTGCGGACACACCTGTCACCTTCTGAGTCACAAGCACTTCAGTATCTCTTGTGAGCACAAATCGTCGGGACAAAACTCATACAGTTGCAGACTACCGCGTTTTAGGAACGCACCGAGATGCTGCAAGAGGTCAACAACCAATTTCTCAATCAATGTATAAAACGCGTGACAATAGTTTGGTGAAGGACGGTATATAGCACAAGGATTACGGCAGTTAGGTATAAGCAGGCGCGAACTTGTGTAGCACCCAAATTTTTGCAGGAGGACACGTGGACGTTCGGCCATCCCGGTTATGGCGGTCAGAATGTGATGGTTGACATGGACAACGAACTGTCGATGGCCTACATTACCAATAGCCTCAAGTCGGCTTTCGGGGAATTCATCAGGACTTACGCGGCGCTGAAAACGGCTGTCTATGAATCACTATAGTGTGATCGGAGCGTCTTTCTGTATTTTTAATTTGTCAAAATTAATAGATTTATAAATCACGAAGTTTTTATAATGTGGCCGACAACGATAGGATTGAGCCCGGTACATTCAGACCTTGGCCGATTTAACATTGACTCACATACATGGGTGCGTTACAGTACATTATGAATGCATTCGGTGACGATTGACTACAAGTGGTTCACTGTGTGAATGATAAATTAGTTGCCGTTCAGTGTGGTGTGGTTTGTAAGCTATAGGCCTAACCTGAACAATAAGGAGGAGCCTAAGCATAAGTCTAACCTCAGCACTAATCCTCAAGCCTACCTCCGACACACCTGACGGAAGATCACGGGTGGAGGAGCAGGACTTCGAACTGGACACACACACACAACCCAAGTACATCAAGCGGATTCCAGTGAAGTTGTGAATTTTGTCTGTCTTGGCGCGCATGTCTGGTTTGTGATGTACAGCCACAAACCCCATTCAATTGTGCGGCCGACTGGACAAAATCCTGGCAACAGCATGCGCCACTCATATGTCAAAGTTTTTGTCACTTCCAAGTGGTGGACTTGCATCTACGCTGTAGTATGTGGCCCTGCACACACACACACACATGCTGCCCAGGCACATTACCCACACATACCAGGTAGTCCAGTTGTCGAACGTGGCGTGTTTATGTTCGTTGACTGGCGTATCAGCGTTTTTCGTGCTGAAATGCATCAACATTGTGCGCATTATTCTGCCAGCCTGAGCACAGCCAAGCCAACACCCTTCATTGTCAGCGGAAGGTTTTACGGTGAGTGTGTGTGTCTGGGCTGAAGAGCCGTCGTAATTTTTTGGTGTAGCAATGTTCAGCGAAAAAGCCTTATTCCATTTTAACCGCAGCATATAAAGTCTGTTACCGCAAATTATGCCGAGCAAAATACCAGAACATTTTGGAGGGCAAACAACCGAGAAATTCAAGCGCGTCGAAGCAGCTTTCAAGTGAGTTTTTAAGATTTAAGAGATTCATTTTCATTTATTTTTCACTTTTCGTTCACTGGTATGTACTAAACATCGTTCATTGATGGTGTGTACTAAACGCCTAATTACTACTTTATGTAATACCATTACCTGGTTAAAATGGCTAAGTTTGCGGGGTAGCCGGTACTGTTCTTTTAGTTTGGTGTCACATCATCCTGTTTCCTGCCACAGGAAGAACTTTTCGCAAGGCTGGGAGGGCGAAGGCGCCGCGTGTGCCGTGTACCACAAAGGGGAATTGGTGGTCGATCTATGGGGTGGATATGCGGACAAGGAAAGCAGACGGACATGGAAACAGGACACCATGACCATTGTCTACTCGTCGACAAAGGTCGGAAAATTTTTCTGAGCTTTAAAAATTCTGACCTTCGGCTGCGCCAGGCCTCGTGAGCCAACGCTAAAGCAGAAACCTAGGAAACGGCGAGATTGGGCTGTTATTATACCAGGAAATATTTGACTGCCGCACACAGTATGCACGCCGTTCAGAAGGACCAGGTGCCACATACAGTATTACCACCTTGGTAACAATATTGAAATTCCAATTTTCTAAAACTCAGAAAACTTTGAACTGTGTGATATGGTGTTCATCGATGAAGATTTCTCTCTCATATTGTTTTAGGCCCTCTGCGCTCTTTCCATAGCCAAATTGGTGGACGAAGGTCGGCTGAGTTACGATGATTTGGTGACTAAACATTGGCCGGAATTCGGTCAGAATGGAAAGGACAAAGTCACCGTCTACGAATTGTGCACTCACATGGTTAAATGCTCAGTGTTCTTCTTTTTGCCTGCTCAATACAAGGTGATCTGACTATAATTAAGAAACATTTCCAGGCAGGTCTGGTGGTGCCAGACGAGAAGATCACGATGGAGCACATTAGTGACTGGAAGAAAATGGGTGAGGTGTTCGAGAAACAAAAGCCCAACTGGTCATTGGGTGAGTTGTGTTGGACTGTTGCGTCATTATGTGAAACTTAGGACAACAAGCGACAAAATGTCCCAAAGTATCTAACGTTCCACAATCACAGGCGAGGGCACATTCGGTTATCACGTGATGACCTATGGATTTCCGATGGACCAAATTCTGCGTCGAGTTGATCCACAAAAACGAAGTATTGGACAGTTCATTCAAGAGGAACTCATCAAACCGACAGGTATTGAATTCCTAACATGTCTACGATAACGACTTGAGTATTTTCCAGAATCTAGTATTTTCCAGAATCTAGTATTTTCCAGAATCTATGTAGTTTTCTTTTTGCCTTAAGTGTCCCACATCAGTGTCCCAACTCTCCAGTCATCCCAGTCAACTCCGATTGATCGCTTGATTCATGTCGCTTTGTCCGAGAATGGTCAACCCTGTCTTACCAGCGCTGAACTGCAATGTGAAAATATTCTTCCTTTCAGGGTCGGAAGAATTCTACCTCGGTCTACCAATGGCGCAAGAATATCGCGTCGCTCGACAAAAACCAGCTGGTGAAATAATCTTGCTTGTTTTGAAGAGATCGCAATCTGAGAAATTGTTTGAAATTAATTAAATCTGAAATGAAATTTGAAATTTCAGCTGCGTCTGACACACTTTGGCATATGGTAAAAAGCAAGGAAGTTCGGACACTGCTTGTGAAAATGGCCACCGGACAATTGTCGCCGTTAATGAAACAAGCCGGCAATTGTGTGGAAGGGCTGAGTTTTGACGATGTACGTGTTTGGTTGGCAATTATTTTTCACGCTCAACAAGTTTGATGCAATCTTCTTATTCTTAATTCTTTTGAATGTACATAGGCCAAAGTTAACCCCATGAACGCTCCAGAATGGCATGCTGTGGAGATTGGTGCTGCGAATGGGATTGGTACGGCGAGAGGTTTGTAAATGCAGTTGGGTCTTTTTGCTTTTGCTCAACACCGTGTGCTCTCATGCGCGCCCCCAAGAAAGACCCAAGTGCAAAAAATGCTAATAATACTTCGCAGGTTTGGCGCAACCGTTCAGCGCGCTGGCGATGGGGAAGCTGATAAAAAATAAGGAGGTCCTCGACAGGATCTGCAAACCATCGAATCGAGGCAAAGTAGATCTTGTTTTGGGTCTGAACGTAAACACCGGATCTGGATTCATGTTCATTGAACATCCGAGTGGAAAGGTAATTTCTACTTTATTAATTGAAGGCTGACGAGAAGTAACTTTCGTCAAAAGTGGCCTGTCATTCAAACATCTACATAATACCAAAATTCTTAGAAGAACGACAATGGACCCGATATAAGCCACAGAGATAATTAGTTCCCCATACTGCGCCTCACAAAGATAACGCATCATCAATAACCTTTATGACACAACTGAGACACAATTCTAGAAACATTCCCCGAACGCACCAAAGCACGTGTGAGGTGAAACATTTTTCAATCCAAATTTTGGCGCTCCTCGCGCCCGCACCATAATACTACCGTAATCCTTGTGCTACTGTAACCAAACTTTTGTCACGTGTTTTATAGCGTAATAGAAACACATTTGACTAGTCTGAATTGAATCCGGTCACTGAAATCGCTCCCGGCCAATCGCCATCTTTGATATCGGGATCAGTTTTCAAACTTACCCGAAACAAACAAATATTTCATCATGTTGAGAATTTTACGCTGATTCCAAAACGGTAGTTTCCTTTCCAATCACACCGCGCATGAAAAAGTTTGTGTTCATTTTTTTCTTCGATAGCCCAGTTGGTAGAGCAATGCCCCGGTTGGGCGGAGGACCTGGGTTCGAGCCCCAGTCGAAGAAAGCCATTTTTTGTTCACAAAGGATTTTGGAATGTACATGCGCTCCCCGTTACTATTTTATAATAAAGTGCGTGTGGCATGTGGCAACACCCGTGTTGCTCAGTTTGTTTAAAAAAATTAGAAAAAAGCTCGCCACTTTTCGGTTTTAAAAATACGAAAAGTAGGTTTACTTTTTGTTAGCGCAACAGCACCCATACATACTTTATCTGAGGTGGAACCGAAGAGAGCGTTGGGTCAGGTTTCAGCAGTGACCGTATCGATTCAGACTAGTCAAATGTGTTTCTATGATGCTACAAAACGCGTGACAATAGTCTGGTTACGGTAGCACAAGGATTAGGGCAGTTTTAGGTATAGGTGTTTCAAATTGTCCAAATTTTCGCAGGAGGACACGTGGACGTTCGGCCATCCCGGTTATGGCGGTCAGAATGTGATGGTTGACATGGACAACGAACTGTCGATGGCCTACATTACCAATAGCCTCAAGTCGGCTTTCGGGGAATACGCCCGAACCTACGCCGCGTTGAAAGTGGCTGTTTATGAATCGTTGTAATGTGATTCGAATGCCTTTTATACTCGCAGTTTTTGGCTGATTATACCGTAACTCATAGCGTCTCTATGCCGCATATGTGGGTGTGATATCCAAGCTGGCATTTCGGCCCTGGTCAGTTATGTAGGTTGGGCTTCGCAAGTCGAGAAAAGGCCTCCCAAATTGGCCGGATCATGGATCGGCTTTTAGAGCCCGATCTGACGAAGGACCGAAGTTTGAATCGACCAACATTGCCTCCATTTATAACAACAGGGTAAAAACACTGTTATTTATTTTCTTGGAACATGCTTTGCAAATGTGAGACAGTATTGCCGCGGCGGGACAAATAACCGTGTCCTGATTTCTGCCACCACCCCCGCACAATCATAGGGAACATTTTGAAAGCATGTGCAAAATAAATGATAAAACGACATTCGTAATTATGACAGATGTTTTAGACTTTGTGCAGGCAATTGAAAATGACACTGCGTTCGAAAATTTCGAAAAAATCGAAAACGACCCCTCATAATTTAAATGCAAATTCATTTTAGTTGCTGCCGTGGCGTGGGTGATTTTGAGATTTAATTGATAAATGATAAAACACCAGAATTTTTACGGTTATTGACGTCAATACGCTTCGCGAAACACCGCAATCTTGGTATTGTTTTTCTCATTCAGATTTTGAAAGTGTGCAAACCAAAAAACATGGGTCCATAAAGTTCGTTAACGTAGATTTCTGAGAAAATCTGCTCCGAAGAATTTTCAAATTGTTTCTGTGCTTTTATGAGCTTCAATCATGAACGGAGGAGTAAGATACATAGTTAAGCGAAACCGGTTCTGATCTGCGTCATACCGTTTTAAAACCACGCGCATAAACAATTTGAAAATCTGAACCCGCTTATATAATCGCTAATTTCGCTCTCCGAAAAATCAGTCTCATTCGAAACTGTGTCAAAAGAATCATGTCCAATCAGACGAAACTGGCGATTTCGCTTGTCTTGCTGGCTGCTGCGTGCACGTTGGCCCAAACACCGTCCAAACCCGTGAAAAGCCAGAAGACCAAGCCACCGGGTGCTTCCATCACAAAACCAGTGGAAACGAAACCAATGGGCAAGACAGGAGGAGACGGTACGTGGATGTGCGACGATGGGTGTGCAAATGCAGTGGCGCATCCAGATTTTGGCCAAGGGAGGGCCGAGTCCAAAAAGTTGTTTTTGTCGAATGCTCGTTCCATTTTTGAAAAGTCGTTTTTATCCCATGCTTGCTTAGAAGTTCGCGATTTTTGCACCAAATCTATACTACTAAAACAGGAAGGCGTATGTATGTATGTCTGTGTGTGCGTCTGTGGCCCCCTCCCTCGGAAGGGCGGACGGGTCAATTTTCACGGGTAGCTTTGGGTATGCTAACGGGTCTTCGGGGGGGGGGGGGCACGGCACGGGCGCGGCGCTGGTAGCACGGGTCCCGTCTAGTACTATACGAAATGTTACAATGCGCACGAAGGGCGCGAAAGCCCAATTTAGTTGAAAATGAGTGTATTTGACGCGCGAAGCGCGCGAGTTTTGGACCCTTAGAGTGTACCAGAATGAAATTCTGCGGTTTAGTGGGTCCTTCTTCCTGCGCCGAAACGATGCCCCCCCCTTTAGGGGCCAAATGGACCAATTGGGGGCGTGGCCCCTGTGGCCCCCTGGATCCGTTTCGGGAACAAACCAGCCCAATATTGACGCACAGTCTGTGCATGGAAATTAGGATTTGCAAAGGCAAATTCAGAATCACTGACAGTGGTACAGGCGCCGGGTTACCGTAGCTTGACAAAACATTTATCTTTTGCAAGACAGCTAATGTTTTATCCGGCTACCGTGACCCGCTGCCCCAGTGATTTTGAATTTCCCTTGTAATTCCTGATTATCATCTCCAAATGTGCGTCAATAGCGGCCAGCTTTTGTTCCCGATATTACCCATATTTGACCCATTCATAGGCTTAGGCTCCAGCCGGGCCTGAATCGGCCGGGCCTGAATGGCCGAGCCTGAACCTGTGCCCCGGGACTGAACCGTCGCACAATATTGCACACAAACTAACAAACAAACCGAACGGAAGTTTTTTTGGGCAGGTCTACCGTCACCACTATGCGCCGCTGATGACCCACATTGCAAGTCGACAGGTGGTAGCCGTTCTCCGTGCTACCGGGCCGATGGTCGTTGGGAACTGCACTGCATCTGGGTCGAAAACCACAAGATCGACTTCGGCAACGGATGTCCATGTACTGTATATGACTGAAATTCTTAAGCGGCAGATTTAGGCCAAAATTCATGTCTAAATTTTTCATATCCATATGCATGTAAATACAGGGTGACCGAAAAAGGACGGAAATATACAGTATTTGTGAAGCTGGATCTCGGCCGTGTTGCACTTGGGGAGCCTTTAGCATTGCGTTCGAAAGAGTAGTCAATCTCGTATTTTTGTGTTGAAAGTATAGTCCGTCCATCAGCTCATGTCACTTTGTGTGTTGCTGCTGGCTGGCTTATTCCCTTCCTCCACGTTCTAATGAAAGAGAAATTGAGCGTGGCCGATTTTGGAAAAAACTAAAAAATGATAGAATAAGTAAAAAATTGAATTCGATCAAATTTAAAATGAAATAAAATTAAAATGGATAAAACACGTCGATTTCATGAAAAATCATAATTTAGGAGCAAAAATAATTTTTTTTGGAAACTCAATTTGTTTTTCATTAGAACGTGGAGGAAGGAAACTAGTCAGCCAGCAGCATCACAAAGTGACATGAGCTGATGGACGGACTATACCGTAAACATCCCAAACACGATGTTTTGGAAGCACATCTTCGCAAGCCCAACATATTGATCTAGCAACTTGCATCAAATTTGGTCTCTTCACGTGCTTTGATGACTAAGTTACGGAGCCTTGAAGCAAATCGGCGGCAAACTATTAGGCATGCTTTCAAACGCGTGATAGTGCGAACAAAGGTCCTTCACTAAACTTTGCTCAGCTCATTCGTCGAAACACTTGACCACACTAAACTTTGTGTCAAAAAGGATCGCCTGCGCTTCCGAACGCAGTGGCAAAGTGTCTCGCGTGAAACATCGGCTGAGATCTAGCCTCAAAGAAGTGTTTCCGCACTTGTTGGGTCACCCCGTATGATGTCGCAAGCCCCATGTTTTTTCAGGGTTTTGTGGTTCGGCGAGCGTCAACCTTCAGCGACACTGTTTCTGGATTCACGTCATCCGGGCTGCGCCCTGTTAAAGAAAGTGGATAGTTGAAGCCGTGTAAACATATATACTGTATGTATCAGTCACGTCATGTAAACATGTCAGTGCGATAATCCGTGTCTTGATGATGTTTACGTCTATTGTGTCACCATCATAATACGAATTCGAATCTGAAAAACCCGTGACTGATCATAAAAATCCAGCGAAATATTACGATAACTCTCGAATGTTTACATTTCCCAGCGTTCCTGAAATAAATTAATTCCACCGATGACGAACATGCAAATTCAGAGCTGGCAACTTTCTGAGCATGCAATTCAGTCGATCAAGTATCCAATAGCTTGTCTCGAAAAAAAAACGAAAATGGCATCGAATTCGATAAGGGTTCTCATTGTGGTTTCAATAATGGGCTTTGAGTCCATTTTGGGCATCGAGACCTCCAAACCGGTGCTGCAGCAAGAGGAGCGGCCGTCAAACATCACCGAACCACCTGGCGATGTGACAGAACCACCTGATGCGCAAAAGCCCGGAGTTGCATGGGGTGGAGCAGAGGGTGAGAGCCCTTGGCGGCTTATTTTAGCAGCTACAGAATGCACGTGTTCCGGTGTGTTCTTGAGGCGGGGATCAAACAACGGTAAACAACATCAGGGAGTCTGAAAACGTGACCCTGGCTATCTGAGCTGGTGACGTGAGTATACAAGGTGTCTCAAAAGTACCCGATCAATTTTATTTGCGTGTATATAGTAAATTTCTAATTTCGTTGCCTCATACACTTTTACAGACGCAGGGAAACTCCCGTTCGAAGTCGAGGCAGGCAACAAGCTCAACACACAGTCAACAAGCCACGCAGCTGGCTCGTGTGCGTTTCGAATGTTTCAGTCACACAAGCTGTGTGTGTCAGCTGCGTGGCTTGTTGACTGTGTGTTGAGCTTGTTGCCTGCCTCGACTTCGAACGGGAGTTTCCCTGCGTCTGTAAAAATGCATGAGGCAACGAAATTAGAAACTTACTATACTAACTACCTAATGTTACAGTGGTTGGATTTTATTGTCTTATAGCGCAAGTCGAGTGTTTGAGTGGTTCCGCGTATGATAAATGCCCAACGTACATACATGCATGCTTGCCTGATGTTTCGATGCCACTTTGTGATGCTTGGTTGAGTCACTTTTAACAAAAGCTGAAAGGAATGGATTGATTGAGTGCAACCAAGCATTACAAAGGTGTCTTGAAATATCAGGCAAGCGGTGCATGCCGATATTTTTACCAATTATCATACTCCGAATCGCCCGAAGATTCAATTGTGCTGCAATTCAATAAAATCCAACCGCTGTAACGCTATATAGTTATGTGACGTGCAAATTAAAGTGACAGGGTGACACATGTATATCTACATTGTACATTATGGCAGGTTACTTTTGGTACATAACATACCAAGCGAGCGAGGTATAGGCAAGCGAGACCAACACGAGCCCGATTTCGAAGGTGGTGTGCATTCAAAACGACCAGAAAGAGAACATCATCATGCTCCACTTTGTATTCTTCAACGTGTAACATTTCCCAAATCAGCACCCACGTCAGAATGTTTCACTATTCTGCCAGCTGCGAAATCGAGCTCATGTTGATGTAGTTTGCCTTCAGTATACTTTCACCCAATTTACTCTCTCACTCAATTGGGATTCTCCGTGTTTTTAATTTGAACTCTTTTTTACCGATGCGGAATCCATCGACTCGTCATCCGTGGCCCTCGGCTGGGGTACTTGCTACCGGACGCGCACCGTTTGGGAACTGCATTGTATTTATGTGGCGCACCACCGAATTTCGGGACTGTGGGGATGCCCGTGTAAGTAATATTGCTTGAAGGTCACTGAACATCATTGAGCTGTCTGACGTGTAACATTGATCTCGGTTTTGGAATTGAGCTATAAATTTGAAAATCAGGCTGGTCGCAAATCCTTGCCAAAACAAAATTCTGGCTTGCATACGTAGCTAGGCCTAAGCCTAAGCCGAAGCCAAAGCCTAAGCCTAAGCCGCAGCCTGAAGCCTGAACTGAACTGGAAAATCCGGGTGGGTTGGCGTTTGCAGCTGATGTACACAGTAGCGGCGATTTAACTGCTAGAGCTGGACTAAACCTCCTTTAAATGCAGGGGGTTGCGGTCAGGCGAATCTGTTAACAAAACGGCATTGTTTCTGGATTGCCGTGCAGAAAGCGACGGCGTGCTGAATGAAAATGAGACAACGAAATCTCTCTCTCAGCTTATTGTTACGGCAGGTGATATTTCGTAAAATTATGGGTAAACTTATCGGCGGGTGTTCGGTAATTTCTCATTTCTGAACGATCAGATAACGTTTTTGTGCTTCTTTAGCAGTGTTTCTATTTTTTGTCCTGAAATATCGACATAACGAACCACACTTGCAGTACTTTAAATGTCATTGCATTAAACGCAGCATTGTGAATTCAGGAAACAACGAATCAGGCCACACAAGAAACCGATGCGTTTTTTGCACCGTTGTTACATACATAGATTTGACTAAAAAATTCGCTGGGGAGTTCTTGCACTGAGACTACCTTCGTGGGAAGACACCAATGATCGTATCCATACGAGGTTTAACTGCTTTGTGACAGGCAATCCTCCAGCGTAGAAGCAATTTAGAAGCAAAGAAGCAAAAACGAACACCAAAACAGCAACATGCTAGGTACAGTATCAATCTTGAATTCGACTGCTTGCTGTAAGGCTGACGCAGTGTATACAATAGACCGGAATAGGGACACGGTAATTTTGAAGCAACATTCTATCCATGATTGATCATAAATTTCCACCGAAATTTCACGACAACTCTCGCATGTTTACATTTCCCAGCGTTCCTGTAATGAATTAATTCCACCGATGACGAACATGCAAATTCAGAGCTGGCAATTTTCTGAGCATGCAATTCAGCCGATCAAGTTTCAAATCGCTTATCTCGAAAAGAAACAAAAATGGTATCCAATTCGATAAAGGTTCTAACTGTGGTTTCAATAATGTGTTTTGAATCCATTTTTGGCCACGAGGCCTCCAAGCCGGTCCTGCAGCAAGAGGAGCGGCCGTCAAACATCACCGAACCACCTGGCGATGTGACAGAACTACCTGATGTGCAGATGCCTGGAGGTGGTGGAGTACGGTGTAAGAACAATTGATATCTTGTTGCATATCTATTTTTCTTTCTTTTTCTTTTTGTTTTTCTTTCTTTCTGTTGTATTTCTTTTGTTGTTGGCATTACATGGATGCTGGAACGTACCACACAAAAGTGAACCAATCAGCGTCGAGCCCACGTCGCATACGTGCGCGACCAGGCCTTTGCCACCCAAATGCCGCCAGATCAATTCACAACCGCTTATTTCATAACTGCTTGTTGCACTGCAAAGTCAACCAAACATAAAGTGTTTTAGTGCGCTTCACCCGTTGGGCTACCATATCAAAAAAACAGGGAATTTTATTGTCTGGCGACTAAACTAAAAAAGCTTGTCTGCCTTTTAAAACTGCAGTTTTCGCGCGCTAGAAGCAAAGCCAAAAAAGGTTTTCGAAGTGAGCATCAAAGCATGAAAACGAGATAATAGTTTATGTAGTATCCCCATATATGGAAATTGAAGGAAGTGAATTTGGATAATATTGGGAACGTAAAAGGAAGCCCGTTTATGAAGAGGCCCTCATACATTCACAGACAAGACAGCGCTTGGCCTGCAATCCGTCGCATTTGGCAACGGCCGCACCACTTGCTACCGCACCCGCACCGTATGGGAACTGCATTGCATTCGTGTGTCCCACCATCGAATTTCACCACAGTGGGGATGCCCGTGTAAGTGAACGCGTGAAGCTGTTCATAAACTACTGTAAGTACAGTGGCGGATCCAGCTTTCGGCCAGATCCCAAAAGTCATTTTTATCTGGTGCATGTTTGATTTTTCAAGAATAGTCTTTATACACTGCTTGTTTAGTTTCCAAAAATTGGGGATTTTAGGCTAAATACCATTCTATATGAGCGTGCCGGCCTAACGCGCGAAATTGTTCGCACTTTTTGCACGCGCGACGGTCAAATTTCAATGGTACTGTATATATGTATGACGCGCCAAGCGCGCGATTTTTTTACTTTTGAAGTGAAATCCTGGGATTCCGGGGTCATTTTTCCTTCTTTTCTCCGAAATGTTGGCCCCCCGTTAGGGGACTGACCAAAGAGGGGCCTAAGCCCCTGTGCCCCCCCCCCGGATCCGCCAGCGGCTATGTAAGTATAGTCGTGGTTTCTCTGTTCTTCGGATTGTGAAATGCCCAAAACTAGGACGGAATCAAAGCTTTGCCTGAGCCCAAGCCTTAAGGGCGCCCTTAGTAACAGTGGAAAATGGAAAATAGAAATGAAAAATATTCTATGTCCAAGTTTTCCATTTCCATTTTCCAATATGACTAAAGGGCATACTGGAAAATGGAAAATGGAAATGAAATAATACATTTTCTGCAGCATTTGCCATGTGACAAAATCATTTTCTGTTCCGCTCGATTTTCGGCCGCTGATTGGCCAGCTTTTACGCAGAAAATGCTTTGTTTCATTTCCATTTTCCAGTATGCCCTTAGTCATATTGGAAAATGGAAATGGAAAACTTGGTCATTGTGGAAAATGAAAAATAGAAGTGAAAAAATATTCTAAGGGCCCCTTAACCAAACCTGGAAACATCCTGGTGACCTGATGTATGAAAAGGTGAGACAAAACCTCCTTTAAATACAGGGAATTGCGGCCAGGCGAATCTGATAACAAAACGGCATTGTTTCTGGATCGCCGTGCAGAAAGCGACGGCGTGCTGAAAACATGAGAGCTTCAAAACTTTCCCTACCATACTATTTATTGCAGGAAGTTCAATGTCATAATGTTTCCAAAATGTATTATGGGTCATAATTTACCTGTACTTCTACCACTTTATTTTTTATCATTATTATTATGAAAAATACAAACAGCCTTGTGCAGTCTACTATATTTATATGCGGATAAATACACACGATCAACAGCGTGTGTAATATTTCCGCATGGATCATCAAAGAACATCCACAGAAGAACATCGCACCAATAACGTTCAGTATATCATGCTGTGAAAGGCAGTTGTTTGGAACCCAAACAATCCCGTAAATAAACAAATTCCCGGTTGCACTGCAAAAGCGCTCCGCTTGATGCTATCCATAACGACCGATGAGAGAGAGTGACTGTTTTGACAGTGAATTCTCAAAGAGCAGGGAACATCAGTTCAAGAAACGGACACCAAAAACACAGCAGTGAGCTCTCTTGAATCAAGAAAGTGATACACTGAGCAAAGCAGGAGCGTGTCCCTTGTGGTATGTGCTGAGGAGCACATCAGCAGTCAGGCATGCATATCTGTGAGCCAAACGGGTTCCCGCCAGAGCTCAAAATTTCGGTTTCTTATACGCGGCCGACATTTTTCTGCGATGAGTATTACACATATTGGGTTCCAGACCTCGTCCCGACATCGTCTAAGGTTCGTCAAAATAACGCCTTGAAACATCACGGTACCACATAAACTGTTAAAAAAAACCTTAGCGATAATGTGTACGCAGTGCCTGATGGAGCTGGTATATTTGCTTGCTCGTTTGTTTCTGGTCCGCCGCTATACTTACTCTACTTTTGCATGTGTCCGTCCGTTCAGCAGCTATAGTTTCTGAACAGCGAGGCTTCCATCGTGTTCTCCACAAGGCATCGTGGTTGGTTTGGTGTGGCGTGCGTGTGTGTGTGTTTGAGCTTTATTTTCCTTCGGCTGCCATTCTTCTCGTGTGGTCCGGTCGACCGGCGTTCGCCTTCCTCTTCTTGCATAAGCGCTTTTTGGCCGCGCGGCTTTACGGTCTCTTTTTTAGTTTCTGCGAGCGTGATTAGACTCTTGTCTTTAGTCATATTCATGTAGACACTCCACTTGGCGTTTTACTCTGATAATATATGTGGTAACAGTGGTGGCTTTTCTGCATTCAGGGTTGAAAAAAATGATGCTGGATACAGACGACTACTTTTTGGAGAGAAATATGAGCTTACTTGTATAGTCTTTCCGTTTTATGACAGTCCAGAGGGGGTATACAGAAAATGTTTCATCGCCTTGAAAACAGCAGTCATCGACGTGGATGATAACCAACAGGTCGACAACGTGGCTCGAAACATGCGTGTTACTTGATGGCTGCTGTTGCGATGAAACATTTGCTGTATACTTTGTGTGGATCGAGAATAAAATGAAAGACTATAGTTTCCATTTCAGTTTTTCTCCTGTCAAATGTGTGTTGTCAAGCGTTACCAATTGTTTGTGCTCACATGATCTCAAAGATCTCTCATAAAGCTCCACATGGTATTGGTCGCACAATGACTTTATAAGAATTGGTCAAATTTTTTTCCTGAATCGTAAAGCAGGCTAGTGACGGGGCAATGACGTTGCGTTGCGCGATCACACACAAAACACGTAGTAAAGAGAATGTTTCAGACCTGCGGCAACGTGGTTGATCTGCTAGATTATTTTCAGCTGAAAATGTTTTGTGAGAATCACAAATAGCACAGTGGTTAAGAGTGACTGAACGTGAAAATCAGGATTGATTTTGATGAATTCTTATATGGTCATTGTGCGACCAATACATGAACCATTCAAATAGGCTGCGTCGTTTTGAGCTCGAATCGAATCTTTACATATTCCTCGAACCAAAGCCAAAGGTATCAAAAGACCGGAAACTTCAGCCTGTGATTATCTGTTTCGTTCAAACTAGTATCTAGAAAGACAAGCCAGCAGGGCCTGGAATGCAGCTGGGAAATGTGTAACCAAATTTTTTTTGGCTCGAGTGGCCAACAATTGCACTTTCGTCTGGTTGCTCAATAAGCTCTGTGCCATCAAATGCAGAATCCGACCCAAACTCGAGATTAATACGTCATGGGTGGCACACGAAGTGAAGGGACTATTGTTGCGTGTAATTAATTGGCATTTAGCCAATGGTAAGTGCCTGGTACGTCACAGACTCTGCCATTGTCAATGTCAACTATACCTAATGCAGTGGTCCAGTATCGTGGATAGAACAGAGACCACGTAGGTATGTACCTATTATATGTCGGTAACCTATTGATTTTCCAACCTGGCCTGCTTCTGGACATAATCCACATGTTATACAATAAGGCGCCTATATGACAATTGGAATATTGTTAGGTGCATGCACGCGTATACCTGCTTTGATGGACAAACGTCGCCAGAAATTGTTACGTCAGGGCACCCAATTTTTTCATGTTGGTCCCACCGAAACTTACAGGATTGTGTCACTGGAAACAACACTGAAACAACGTTCGGAGTTCCCAGTTGGTATTGTTCCCAGTCTCTAAGCAATCGCCCATTGGTGCAACTACCACATAGCCGCTGGAGCCCGATGACTCTTTTTGAAGCATAATTCAGTTTTTTTTGCTTTTTGTGTGTTTCTTGCTCGTGTTCAAAGTCTGGGTCACCAAAGTTCGGTGTTTGACGGCAAGTACAAAGGAGTCACCCCCAGAGACAAGGGGAGAATGCGAAGAAAAGCTACCGGAGAGGACCACCATTTTCATTAGCTGAGGCAAAGGACCGTGTAGGTAGCTTCAATATACTTGTCAGGAAGGTGCCCCTTGACTTCCTTTCGCTGCCATGCCGAAATTTCATGTTTAAGAGCGCAATAGTGCAAGCTGTACGGCCAACCAGCTTCCCACTGAGCTTAAAATTGAACCAGCGGATACATAGCAGTCACACTAGTGTGTGTGTGTGTGTGTGTGTGTGTGTGTGTGTGTGTGTGTGTGTGTGTGTGTGTGTGTGTGTGTGTGTGTGTGTGTGTGTGTGTGTGTGTGTGTGTGTGTGTGTGTGTGTGTGTGTGTGTGTGTGTGTGTGTGTGTGTGTGTGTGTGTGTGTGTGTGTGTGTGTGTGTGTGTGTGTGTGTGTGTGTGTGTGTGTGTGTGTGTGTGTGTGTGTGTGTGTGTGTGTGTGTGTGTGTGTGTGTGTGTGTGTGTGTGTGTGTGTGTGTGTGTGTGTGTGTGTGTGTGTGTGTGTGTGTGTGTGTGTAGCTGATATTAGCCAAACTAAAAGGTGCACCCTTGCACGTTTCTGTCACGTGCATGTTGGCGTGGTGTGTTGTGTGCGTGTGCCTTGTGGTCCTATTTTGTGCATCAAACCAGACAAGAGTGCTTGCCCAGCGGTCGAACCCACCATACGGAAGTGCAGTACATAAAAGAGTAAGGTGAGCGTGATATAAACCCTATTCATGACATGTCAACCTAGCCTTTTGCATCTTGAGGTCAGCTGCTGGAGTTTCGATGTGCGAGAGAGCTTTGGTCATTGAAAAAAAGTGTGTTCGTTGAATTAGGTGCTCAAAGACTCCTGAGAACACATTTTCTCGTCATAAATGTACGCGAACGTTTTTCACTCTCAATCCCAACATATAGTGATTTTTAAACACGCATCGTACTGTATATGTACAGTACTGTATGTACATAGGTCTGTTCTTAATCATGATTCTTAATAACCTCACAAACATGTTTATAGACCTGCAGGCAAACGTAATCTTGTTGAGAACTCCGTTACGAACGTGCAGGCGTCAACGTCAACCAAGGTTGACGCTGAAGGCGCCTTTCGGGGTACTAATTTCAGGGAACTGTGTGTCACAAGTCAATTCATTCTATTGTTTCGGGTCGCTTCTTGCCGGCCACCGCCCCAGTTTTGGCTTTGCCTACTAAATTACCGGGCATTATGCCCACTACACATAGCCAGTAGTGTTTGAACGAGTAACGTAATATTTGGTCATTGTAAATTTAGTGCGAAAATTTCGAGCCTGTCTGTGGTATGGCGTGCCACTGTGTGAAATTTATTACGAAAGGTGTTACACGTACACACACAGATTCTAGGCGCGCTGAAATGCTGACCTGGCTTTGCACATTTTGACCACGTGGAAACACAATGTGGCCAGAATGTCAGTGCTCCCGTGTGAAAAGAGGTGTCAGTGGAGGTCCGCAGCGTACTAGTACTATACATACTAAAACCACCCGTTGTCTGATTTGAATTCATAATTCAGTACTGAGTTACGCCAACTCTCCCGGTGTATTCGTTAAAATTTATAACGGGGAGAATTTATAACTGGTCCACTGAGACGTCACTAAATTTCCTTGACCTGCTGGTGTTACAAGAGAGTGCAACTGGAACGGAAATCCTGGTCCTGCCTTCTTCCCACGTGTATGCCAATCTTGAGTGCATGTTCGTGTGATTATCATATCCTCTGTGTCAGAGAGTTTGATTATACATATCATCCGATAAACGCACTTTCAGCTCTGAACAGGGAAATGTTTAGACTTTGAAGCACTGTGACTTTTGGCTTGCGCTAACATGTCGAAGGTATAGTCCATCCATCAGCTCATGACGCTTTTTGTCAGCTGAAAAACTTGATAGGATCCAGTGCTGTTCCGGTTCCGGTTGGCTTGCGAAAAAGAAAAGAAAGAGAAATCGGTTTTTATTTTATTTTTGTGCGCCGTTTTCTCTGACATTGCCTTGCGGAGGAACAATTTTTCACAACGGAACCTGAACTTCCCAAACAAAAGTGCCATGAGCTGATGGACGGACTATACACTAAAGCCGGCCTAATAACGCTGGATATCTGAACAACTTGTCGAGCCCCGCCAATTTTTCCTAGCCATGTCATGTGCCCCTTGACACCGATCGCTACGGAACGATTAACAACGGCCGCCATGAAAGGCGCAACCTGGTGCTTGTTTATTTGCGTTTCAGCAGTGCGTGCCGTTTGGCTGGCAATATCAGTCTAAGAGCGTTGGCAAGTAAGGAACCAACAGCTGCCATGTGTTCAAAACAATTTCGGCTCTTTATGGGCCTAATGGAGACCACTAAACTTCGTTAGAAGTCACCTGAAATAATTCGCGGAAATTCCTTAACGACCCTGAGATACATTCACATTTGTGTGACCAAGTCGCTTTTTTGACACTTTTTTTACCAACACAACCGGAGTTTTGGCCAGGCGGGCCGGGCTGGGCTGGGCCGATGTTACCCAGCCCGATCCTAATCTCAGGATCTCTAATTGGGGCGGTATCTCACTATCGTGAAGTAATTTGAGCGAATTAATTATTAGTGGCTTCTGATTACACAAAGTTTGTGATCACGCATAAAAATTTATACTGAGAGTCAAATTTTTTTAGAGATTGCAGTTTCTGGCTCCTTGCTGGTTCTTAGGTGCACACGCTCTTAAAATATTGTAGGGTGTGCAGCGCTAGTGGTAAGTTTATTTGTTGATAAGAGCAAGCCTTTCGGGAGCGTAGCACTTGTAAAGCAAATACCGCATGTTTGTGCGTATTTTTTGGTGAGGAACACCCATTCCTTGCATAAATATTTTGAATACGCCCCCGCTTCAGGGAGTGCTGAGCTCATTTCACGCACTTTAGTATGACGTTCCGACATGATGTGTTTTTATCGGATGTTTAACCATAATTAGCTTTCACAATAGGCGTTTAGTTATCTTTGCCTGCTTCCTTTAATTAGTGCATCGCTGTGTCGTAAGAGAGGTATTGTATATCAACAAAAATGTATTGAGAAGCCTGTCCAATATCTGGCTCGCTGTTCCATGTTTTGACGTCATGCACTATGGACGTCTTGCCTGATTACACCATATGCGCATTGCTATGGACGTGTACGATTATTAGCTTATTGATCTGTTTGTGTTTGTGCTGGTTGCTTTAATGTCCGGTCAGCAGGTATACAGTTTATGCAGTGTTCTAAAAATAGAAAATAAATGAAAAAAAGTGATTTAGGATATATTGGAAACGTAACGGTCAGTGCAAACTTTGTATGTCGAGCAGTGTTCTTTGAATTATTCACCCATTGAAGCATTTTCGTTCGCGTGTAGACATTCAAACCCGATAAGCCCATTGCATTACATTATGACGCATGGTCTGTAGGTTTGACTAAGCAATGACATTGTGTGTGATGTGTTCTATATAGGTTTTTGTATAAATGGACCGGTATGCACTTGGTTGATATCAGGGTGGGGCTTCAATGCGATTTTTTAACAATTCTAAATTGTGTGTGTGTGTAATTCCCCCAACATCCTGTGGTGGACAAAACTGCGAGGACTGTTTTTCTCACCGCCGTTTTCTCCATACCCCGTCCGATAGTCCAACTTTTACGTCGTTGAATATTTATATTTCTTGAAAAAAAGATAATGCTCGCGTCAAAAAAACACCTCTGACGCCCGACCCTAATACCAACAAAGTGCATACCGCTCGTGATGTAGTATAATGTAGTTATTCATCAATTTTCGTTCTTCTTCAACCTTAACACTCCAAGGACGTGCGAGTCACGCGAGTGACTTACGCTGCTGAAGTTTTTTTTTCACTTCAAATATGTCATGGACTTATTTGATGCCCATGAAATTGTTTAAAATCCCCGCAGAATGCATGGGACGAAAAAATATATGAGTTTGATGTTTCCCCTTGACTGGTTCGCCAAGGGCGGATTTGAGATTTAAGGTTCTCTGCTGCTCGTTGTTATACAAACACACGACAATCGATCGTTTCAAAAATTGTCATTTGGTGAAGTATTTTACCATAAACACTTTTTTAAAAGAAAAGTTTTGTGGCTAGAGGCAAACTCGTAAGTGACCGCATACCTATATACATGACGAACGCGTTCCAGACGTTCCCAATGATAAGTGCCATTCAGTTTTTTCCTTGCTCTCAGCGTTCTACTCCCCGGGTGTTTCTGATCTATTCCGCGACTTTTCAGGCCCGACCTTTTCAGGCACAGTCTTTCAGGCCCGGCCGATTCAAGCCCAGCATATTTGACCCATTTAAGGCTTAAGCTTAATCTCCAGCCGAGCCTGAATCGGCCGGGCCTGAACCTGTGCCCCGGGACTGAAGCGTCGCGCAATATTTCTGATCTTATTGAAGGATCCGCATAGTTTTGATGCACATACTTGGGGGAGTTTTTCGATTGCTCTCCGTAATTGAATCGTGGTTTCGAAACCATCCCCTTCTTTGCCTTCGGCTGTGCGGTATTTTCGCTCCAGGATGTCTTATCGAATAAATCTATCTGTGGGTGCAAAATACGCCTGCTCTTCGCACTGTTTCGCTCTGCGACGTTGCGAGCCCACACTCATAAATGATCATACACATGCTGTGTGTTGTCGTTGTGTGTGCGCTGGTGGCATGGCTGCCTTGCGCATGTTGTGGTAAACATTCTGTGAGCTGTGTAGTGTTTTGAAAAACGAAAAGCACATCCTGAACACCCTGAACACAGGATAATTAGACGATTTTTATTTACAATTGACAACTTATTTCATTCACCACAGATGCCTAAAATTATACAGCAGTAAAAGGTTGCTTCAAAAAGGCTTGATTTTTCAGAGTGTTTCGCTTATCATTTGTCACACCTGGCGTTTCGTACAATGCTTTAAATCTCGTTTAACAGAGAAACGTCTGTGTATAAAACGCTGAAAGTATCTTAGATTGGATTACCTTGTGTCTTGCTCAGGCCCGCCTCAAACTTTTTCCACTTTTTCTCCTCCTGTGAAAATATGTGGGCTCCGTGAAACATCACAAAGCAACGAGTTGAAAATCCATTCCCTAAATCTGGGCTTCTGATACCCTGCCTTCATTTTCTGAAAAAATGGCTGCAAACAAACGCGGTCAACATTCAATTGTAGAGTCACTTTAAGGCACCTCGCGAAACAGTGAGTAAGTAGCTCGTCCGACAAAGCACTTCAGTAGTTAACCAAAACTTAACACCCGAACTAGATAAACGACAGTTTCGAATGCGGTTCAGTACAATATGTACATCTCCTTGTGCATAACGAACGCCAAGTTCCAACAGGGATTCATTTTTGTTGTGTCACCTTGTATAGCTGGCTTAATTAATAAAAAATGTATCTCATTTCGTACAGATTAACATCCATTTCCTCAGTTGTTTGATTGGTGTTTACTTTAACACAGTTATTTTTGCTCTATCGCTGAGTAAAGGCACAAATTCATAGATCAAACAGTACACCAACTGAGCAGTATAGTTTGGAAAGCCCCGGAAAGCATATATGTAGATAGTTTGATTCAAGTCAGCCGCAATGTTTGCCAAATACAAACATGGTTTATGTAATGCGCTGAGCTGACTTGACATCCGATCTGTCTCTGACCGGCGCGCAATAACATCATCAAAAATCCGTTAAATCCATTTTCAAAATTCAGTTCTCGCGGCAGCGGCAAGAATAATATTTACCCACTGTATGCCAAAGTACTGTACCTATGTAGATACTTAATGTTACAGAACGACCATACTTACTTAAAAACCACTGGAATTCGAAGAACGTTTACGCGCGTTGCGTTTCGATCAAGCAAAAAAGCACCGCCGATGAGATGTGGCGTTAAATCACAGCACCGGATTTAAAAAAAAGTACCTTTTCAATCGGGCAATCCAGCAACAACATCAACATAATCTCCACAAAATTCCGAACTTTGATTTCAACTAATTTAAAATCATTATTGGAGCCTTCATACTTTAAATGTCGCCTCCGACGATGCAGTATGTGCCGACAACAATAGGCGACGATCTTGATGAGGAAACTGCCAAACGACGACCTCTCTTAACACCGCACGACGTTAACTTGCACAGTGAGTGATATCTAAATGATTTTTGTCGTCTAATTGATGTTTGTTTTCCTGTTTTCTATTTGTGCAGAATCGACGGTCTATAAATTAGGGGTTGGAATTTGTATTTGTATATAGAAGCATCTTAGAAGGAGTCGCAGCAGGGAGTGTCAACCCGTTCTTTTTCAAAGAAAGTCTTCGTCCCGCACATTTTTCGGTTTACATGGGCTGCCGAAAAAACCGATTTTACCGTTGGATGCTTACGTTTCACAGCTGCTCATCGTTTAAACCTTTGCATGGCACGCACAGACACACATATACAAACGGCTTCCGAAATATTCTATCGAAGCCCGGCAATTTTTCTCCCCGCAAACCCCTGGATTTAGGAGCTTACCGCCAGTGCGCTTCGTTAAGCTCCATCGGGCGGCGAGCCAGCGGAAATGTTTTCTCGTTTGCGCCTGAGAAACTAACTTTTTCAGTGCTCTCTAGGCTGATATGTAGACACAGCTGCTGTTTGACATACTATATGTCATAGTCCTGTTGTTGTCACGTCATAAACCGGCCAGAAAATCTTTTTTGCTTCGCGACCCGCGTGTCGCCGCTCAGAAAGCACAAAGTTTAGAACAAGTTCAAGCAAGCTACATATCTCGTCTTGCGCACTGTAACGATGCAGAATGTTTTAGCGTTGAAAATAATCGGCTTAAAAACAATTCGACCGAGTGTGAGCGTTTATGTGCGATAAATTGCTCAGAGTGCGTATGTGCTTTTGCATTTTTACTGTGCGGTGTCCCGTCTAGGTCCATTACCATTATTTTCTGCGCAACGCAGCCAGTTTGTCGCTTCAGAAAGCAGCCGTGCGCGCTTTTTTTGCCCAGCTGGATAGCTCTCTGAACTTCAAAAACCTATACCTGAAGCTGAAACACGTTCAAATTCCGAGCATTACGCACGTTCACGGCGTTGCTTGATGAAATCTGCGTGGCTCACTTGAAGACTACGACTGGCTTGCTTCAAACTGCAGATAAACGCCACCTCCACTTCCAAGTTTTTTTGCGAAATTTTCGACAGTTGTTCATTCGTTGTGAGAGTTGTCAAAGGTTTGTGGTTCGTTTAGAAGGATGTCATTCTCAAAAATGGAGCACGCAATTTAGCGGGTTGGCTCTCTGATTGTTTCGATGAATTCTATTAATTTTGGCTGAAAATCGTAATCGCTATTTAAGACAAGCTTCCGCATCTCAACCAACTCCATTTTTATTGAGAGTGACACTGCGCAGCACGCGCGCGCCGCTGAAAATTTGTCGGCCAAAGTAATATTAACGTGAAGGGTTCATTTTGATGGATTAGCCCACTCTGTTTGGTATGACGAAGCGTTCGTGTTGTTTACGTGGTTTCAAAGCCACTACATCGACGGAACACTGGTGCTGGTGCCCTTCTGCTGTTCTCATTTGTGTGTTTGACCTTGCTCGTTTCTGTCAGCGTAACCGCAAGCTTTAAGCCAGCTTATGTATATGCGCGGGCGACATTTCGGCCTGTCGAAGATACACTGATCCCCAAAGAGGAAAGGCAGCTGCGTTGCTGATATTTGTACGAGAAGAAGAAGCGAATAAACAAAATTTTATCAGAGTGGGTGGCTCTCTCGTGACTAATGAGGGCAGAGAGCATGCGCAGCGAACTATCGCTTGATAATACACATAAATACACGCGGTCTCGTGATCAGAACCCCGTCATGCATGTTGTAACGTTGATGAACACTTTGGCGCTCACACATAATGCTCATTAGAGCGTTGATGTTTATGTTGTGATGATTCCAGCGATATACACTCAAAAAGTTTCCGGTGACTTCCCCACCCAACACAACATTAATCAAGCTGACTGACACGCAACGTCTCGTCACTTCACTGAGCGTTTATTCTTATCAGTTGCGTGATGAGCACGTGTCTTGATGCTTTCATAAAAAAGAGATTGTTTTGAGGTTATTGGCGCGTATTTTATCTGCATAAATGATAATCGTGCGCTCAGTTTGGTGCCATGTGATTTTCTCACTAAAGCACAAGTGAAAACGGGTCTGATTTTCTTTGTCATTTTGGGGAGCTCAAAAACATTCCATTCTGGCTGCTGAACTATGGTGCCGAAACCGAACTCACATTTACGACTCTCGGTCTTACCGAAACGGGGAGGAGCAAGAGGTCGTCCCATTTCAGCCTCACAGCAGACAAGTATGGGTCGGTCATAGTCACTTCTTACACCATGTCAGAGAACAGCGTGCTTGGTCAGAAGCGATGCTTTCGGGTGCCCGAGGCTGCTTACAAATATATATTAGCTGATGCAGTCTGGCGTGTTTGGGTGGCCAAGGCATTTTGTGCAGCAGCACAAACACAACAGCTATTCCTATTCTCACTGCAGGGTGGTTGGGTTCGGGGGGTTCGGTTTCACAGCGACTGGTTCGGCTCTCGTCTCGCCAAACAAACTGGGACAGAAATACATAGCTGTTTGTCGAACAAAAATTTCTGCCTCGCCGATTTTCTGGCAAATTTAGCCCGAGCCGATAAGAGCGATTAGATTTGCAATTTATCATGTTGTTCATGTGGTCTCACATATTTCCTGGATCATATATTATGGAGCTGTGTGAGTGGCTATTGTTGTCCCAGACAGGACCAGGCTTAGCAGAGCACTGGCTTGGCTTGGTTGGGGTTAGCAAAGCACGAACGCGTTAAAACGAGGCAACCTACTGCACGGCACTCTCAGAATCTATATCTGCTATAGGTCCTGCTTTATGAGAACACATGTAAACACATACATATATGGACCTGCTGCAGCAGAGGCAGGAACACACACACACAGCAGCGAAAAAGATCAATAATGTACTATACGCTACACACATTATGTTCGTGCAGACACGAACACAGTGTTTCTGCTGCTGCCCACGCTATATCTGTGTGTGACAGGCATTTTGGAGACAGAGATGCGCACGCTTTAACCATGTACATGTCAGAGGCAAAGGACATTTTCATTTTACTCCGCTGCCGCCTTACCTTACTCTGCGCTATTTGCTATTATGTAACACCACCTTCGAAACCCGCACTATCTCTGTGCACACTTCCTATGATTGGTGTGGCGTACACATTGTGGGTACGTTGGTTGGTTGAGCTCATCTTGTTCCCTTTTCCTGTGTCGGTAAAGTAAAGACACTTTAATGTCGCCTGTTGTTGTCCAGTTTTATCTATATTTTGTTTCAGACGCAGAATTTAGTCTGCTTTCCTGTTAAAACTGCTTATTATAATCGTGCGTTGGCTTTGAACTTTTGTTCATAGTTCAAACTTGGCGGTCTTGCTTGGGAACTCCATACAGGTAAACATTTCGGTCTGTACCTTGATAGTCAAGCTTGGTTTCGGGTCATGTTCATATACTGTAAGTCAGAAAAACCACACAACGGACGCACATATGAAATCAGCTCGCTTGGGCCTTTCCATGATTTTTTGAACAAGAGTATGCCCGAATTAGTCAGTAGTCATTCACAATACAACACTCAGAATTAGTGCATTCATCAAAAGGGGTTGTCCTTCATGACACGTTATGAGATACAAGGCTTGCAGCAGGGTTGGGCAAAAAAAAACGACGGCGTTTTTTCTTAAAAAAAACGACGTTTTTTAAAAAAAAACGCCTGGGTCGTTTTTTCGTTTTTTTTTAATCCTGAATTTCCTTGATTTTCCCTGATTTTTCAGGGAAAGTACCCTGATTATCAAGGAAAATCAATTTTTTGTCCCATTTTTTTCAAAAAATTTTCGACCAATTTTTACTTTGTCGAGATACGTCGATATACGGAGTTTGACTTTCAGTGATGACCCCGGCCAAAGTTGGTCCCACGATGCGGGTCTGATATGGGATCTTAGCAACTCGCTAGAAAAGGGTTGAAACCTGTTTATTTTGCCTCAGAACACATAGAATTACTTCATTTAACCACGTTTTCTTCCCCACATGAGCGTTTTCCATTTTTTGGGGGGCATATTTTGGTCATCTGGGCGTTTTTAAAAAAAAAACGTTTTTTTTAAAAAAACGTTTTTAAAAAAAAACGATTTTTTGAAAAAAAAAAGTTTTTTGCCCAACCCTGGCTTGCAGTCGCAGCGCCATTGCTGACCCCAGCACGTACGTTCGTATTTTTCCATAATTTTCCCTCAACATCATTGATCATTTGTGTTAATGTGCTGCTGGAGTTACGGAGTTTGAACATTGTGAACTAACAGTTCTCAATGTAAGGTGTGTGTGTATGTCGTGCCAGTACCGCTGAGCAAATTTTGCGTCAACGTCAATAGCAGCGAACGAATAATTGCGAACCAGGAGGACTCGAACCCCAGACCTTTGGATCACCGGTGGAGCACCGGTCATGTTATCCGAAGCTGGTCCTGGTCCGCAACCCGTTTTATTTCGCTGCTATTGTTGTCGGCGCAACAGTTCCATGCAGGGTTGTTTCAAAAAAAAGTGGTTAATTAAAAAAAATTTAAAAAAAAAATTTTTTTTTTGAAACTCAGATTTTGCTTTTTTTTAATAAAAAAAAGTTGCCCAAAATGGGCTGAAATGTCCAAAAATGGCCTTTTCGAGGCAAAAAATTGGCACTTTTTTTCTGTGGACGGGACAATTTTCCAAAATCGCGCCTGCGGCGCCCTGTATTGTCCCCAAATCCGTACAGGGATGCGCGGGGATGGTCTTTTATAGTGATGTGGCACCGATAATGTACCACTGCATGCTACTACACATGTATATACATAGGTCTGGTGCAAAACCGGGCGCGCAAAGTCGATCTGACACGCAAAATTTGGGCTGTAATCTATATTTTGATGGCCGTATATCAGATATACGGCATTAGATGCATTAAAATACGTTGTACGGCATGCTACAATACATTAGAGTAACATCGTTAGTCAACATCAACCTCACACTGGTAGGATTCCATAGAATCTGCACAATACTACCGGGTGTCACCACACAAGTTGGGTCTCAGGCGAAAATTTTTCAATTTTTGAAAAATATGTTGGATCGATTTCATTTGTCCTGAAACGTCGTTTGCAACACTTTTTCTAATAAAAAAAATTTTCGTCAAAAAAAATCAAAAAAAAAAATTTTTTTTAAAAAAAAGCTCGTTAATAAAAAAAATTTTTTTTCAACCCTGGTTCCATGTGTGGCTGGATCCAGGCATTAATATCAACTCAATCGCACATTTAGTTGTCTGTTGAAACGATTAAATCCGCTAGTGTTCCCCCATTAACTCTCTGAGAAATTTTATTATGTCTTTATTCGTTCGCTTTTTAGTCTTTCGACAGCACATTTTAACACAAAACGACAACGTTGAACGAAATTACACGATTCGCCCAGTTGTTTTCAATGTTTTTGCGCTTTGTGCGTGCTCGCAAAAATCAATTAAGCGATGTTATGAGCAGTCACATAAAATTGAAAAGACGTCGATTTAGTGTTTTTCTAACAAAACTTCTGCCAATAATTGCGACGAAAATGAATTCGAATGAAGTTTTCTGTTTGCCTAGGACATAACTGGAAATAACTTTGCCCCCTGCTGGAAACAGGGACGAACTCGACCCCTTCCTGAGCCCAGCTGTACCTTTTCGTTATGTCAATTAAAAATGCTTTGTGTCGCAACTTTCTAAACAGTTGCGGAAATTGAGTTTTGTTTATTACATTTACATGTTTATCGATTGCAACACGAGTGACATCACAGTACACTGTTCTGTTTTTATGCATTCATGATATGCCCGGCCGGCGTCTTCAGCATTGTTAAATGCATTTCTTCTGTTTCGTTAACTTCATCAAAGTAAAATGCAGTTTATACTTCTCCCTCTCAGGCACAAGAGCACCATTTGTATATTTGCGTTTTTCGTTTTTGCTCCAAACCCGATTTCGGAAGACCTGCTCCCTGCAGCAGTCATTATGACACATTTGCCTGTTAAAGTGTGCTGATTCATTATACCATGTAAATTGTTAGTCAGTAAAACGTGCCTTTGTGTGTTGCAGAAAGTACATTAATGTGCCATTGAAAACGTATAATATGTAGAATAAGAATACCACGCTCCCAAGACAACCAGCCGCGTGTTCCGTCCAATCAGCGCTCAGCACTCTCGATTCGATTCAACCAATCAACAACATGCCGGCCAGCACCATCACAGCACCGGGCGTGATGCTACGCTTCGACAACTCCGCCTCCAGAGGCCATGGCAATGATGAGGCACTGCTCAATTGGGACACCAGTGTCTACAATGACACCACCCTGCCACCGACATCCCCAGCGGGCTCCAGCGCCAAGTCAAAGGCCAGTGTCTGTAGTCGCAGCAGCTCGATCGCAACCGGTTCCAATTTTCGACAGCAAGTCTGGTCCGCAACCTCCAAACTGCCGAAAATGGCCGTTAACTACCAGCGAATGATATCAATGACCTCTAATCCGTTGTCGCCGCAGGATATCGAGGGTTAGGCACAATTTGGACACGCAGTTAGGCTGAAACAGTTAGGCACATTCTGCCTAAATGTGACTAATTGCCCGCAAACAAATCTGTTATTTTCTATGACACGTCGTGAATTCATAATTCACAGACCCCTTGGCCTGTGAGTCAGTCCAGCGCACTGTTTCAAAAGACAGAACTGTTATTCCCGCAATTCCACATACTGTAAATGTAAGTATTTACTCATCATCCGTGTAACGTGCTGGCTCAACACGCCCGTGAATCACAGAACGGGCATTACCAACCAGGCATTTATACGTATTTCTCTGATTGTTTTTTTTCAAACCAGCGCGTAATATGTGTCATTTGTGTGAAACGATGGTGCTCCACAACACTCTCAGTACATTGGAAACGATTTCTTTTCACCCGTTTTGTTCAGAACGGTCTTTGTCCGTCTTTCGGGCTATTTTCTCTAGCGCCGCGTTGCAAAAAAACTAAAAATCTCCAAACCAACGAATGATGGTTTATATCGCACGGCGTTCCCGTATGTTTAGATTTACGCGAAATACCCAAACATAAATAGGGCCTAGTCATCGATGTTTGGGTTTTGTGACCCTGACTTTAATGCCTACCCCGCTCTGTGGTGATAGATCTCCGGTTTCAAGCTAGTCCCCGGTCGCCTGCCCTGATCACATACGCATTTTCAGTAATTTTCGCCCCATTTGTCAGTGTTGAGCTGTACTATTAAGGCCGAACTACCTTTGAATCAAAGTTAACGCTCGTGTTTGCGCAGTGCTGACTCATAGTTTACGTCTACATCTCTATAGATACTGAATTCTTACCGACAATCCTTAGCGCAAACATACTGCTGGTTGGCCTTGTCTGAAACGCGTTATGGTTAAATTGCCTTTTCCGTATTTCATTTTGCTCACTACAGTTTACAAACATGCGCCATCTGCATATACATAGTTGATTGGTAAAATAATTTTGTTTAAGTTTTGTCAGACCGTGGCTCGCGCACCAGCAAGGGCAAGACGCACTGAAAAAAGGCATAAATTATTCACAGTTTCATCAGAAAGAATGGGCCATTTCAATCAAATCACTCCCGGTAAGTTCCCAAGAAAGCCTTTCAAATTCGGAGGAGTCTCCTCTATTTTGCGTCATCGTTAGCTGGCTTCGTTGGCTTCACAAGACTTCCTTCTTCCGTTTTTCTTTTGGCATCCGTCAAGGAAAAAGAGAGCCGATTGATTCTTGTCCATCGCACTAGATTTGTTTGTACTTCAAACAACCTATACCATGCGATTTGCTGTAATTCCAAATCCACTTGGTCTGTTTTGCTTTAAGGTTGTGGTTATTTAGTATTCCCTTGTCCGTTCGCCCTTGTCTTCCTGAACTGTGTTAAGACCAGGAAGTTTTTCTTGCCTCACTGTTCACTCCCAGATGTGGCAGTTGTCTCATTTAGCGTTAAATAGTGTGTTATCCGACCGACGTGTTTTCTTCGCTTTAAGATGCTGGAAACAGATGCGCACTGGCGGCTGCTGTCCTTCTTTTTTCAACTCGGTTGACCGGCAAGACAGAGTGTTATTATCTGTACGCTCACTCACGGGCTGTCTGGAAACCTTTGAGTTGAAGCAGCCAAACTTCAAAACTGGGCGTACTGACGGGGCCGGGGCGTTCAATTTTCGCGAAAATATCATCTCGTTTGGGTCATTTCGAAACCGAGGCCCATTCTCTACGTCTAACCGTTGTTGTTGTTGTTGTTGTTGTTCATAATAATCGATATATTCTCTGCGTGAGTGCCGACACGCTGTGTTCTTTCTTTCTTATGTAACCGGCAGCCGGCTGGCTTGGTCCAGGGGTGGCCGGGCGATTGGACAAAGCAGGTTTTTAGCAAGACCACTTTGAGCAAAGAGCAAGTGAAAAAGAGCAGAGCCAAAAGAGCAGAGCTCTTATATTGTTCCATTGGCTTAGGCTCAGGCTGACTTTCGCGTCAGGCTTATGCTTATAGGCTTAGTCTTACACTTAGGCTTAGTTTGGACTTATGCTTAGGGCTCGGCCAGATAGACCCGAAACACGAAACATAATTTTTTCTATGTCCGTGTTTCGGGTTTCGGTTTTTTAAAAAAAACCCGAAACCGAAACACAAAGCATGATATTCGAATTTGTTTCGGCTGACAATATAATTGCTTGGCGTCAAACAGTAGTGGCAAAACCGAAATATTTTCGAATATCATGCCTTGTGTTTCGGGTTTCGGGTTTTTATTAAAAGCCCGAAACACTGACATAGAAAAAAATTTATATTTCGGGTTTCGGGCTCGGCCAGATAGAACCGAAACCCGAAATATAATTTTTTTCTATGTCCGTGTTTCGGGTTTCGGTTTTTTTAAAAACGCGAAACCCGAAACACAAGGCATGACATTCGAAAATGTTTCGGTTTTGCTGCTAATGTCTGACGCGAAAGCAATTATACTGTCAGCCAAAACATTTTCGAATATCATGCATTGTGTTTCGGGTTTCGGGTTTTATTCAAAACCCGAAACACGGACATAGAAAAAATTCTGTTTAGTGTTTCGGGTTTCGGGTCTATCTGGCCGAGCCCTTAGGCCTATCCCAACGTTTTGTCTTGATTGAAAGCCATTATTATTAGGCCTATTCGTTTTTAGGTTCTGCTGTTTTGGACTCTGCTCTTTTCTCACTCGCTCAAAGTGGTCTTGCTCAAATCTGTTTTGCTCAATTGCCCGTGCGCCGGTTCAGGACCGGACTACCTACATAAGCCGCCATCGTTACCTTTAACGAAGTTTTTGTGCGTGGCCTTTCACGTCGTCGCACCGCCAGGACCATAGGCGTGCAGATTTCGGCGTCTTTCGTACGCGTGTATCCTGGCTTGGCTCGAGATTGAGCGACACAAAAGAAACGGGGCGCACCGGCCAGCTATAAAGGTCTTTAAGGGGTTCTGAGGAAGTTCGCACTACTTTCATATACAATGCAGTTCATTTTGTAGAAATTTTCTTAAAAGTTCTACACATGTGTACAGAAAAATTCCATTTTTGAATTCGGGCCCGAACTTTTCATCAACTATGGGGCATCTATGTACCTGTATGTAGTGCCGGGTGCAGAGTGGGGGAGCAACGCCAGGCAACGCGCCAAGTGCTCCAAACTGGACGAAGCACACACCCGCTTTCTGGCTTGCTCGTTTCAGCGCGCGCTCTCTGGTTGGTTCATGCGCCCGCTAAGAATTTGTCGGCCACACCGGCTGACTACAACTACAACGCATATGTGTCTCGATACCACGATACGTGACTGAAGCAAAGATACACCGTAATAAGCCCGCGCGTTCGCCCGACCTAACGCCGTTCTCAAAGTGCCCGCGCATCGACATCAGCTGCCACTAAGGCCTCCACAGTGTCGGCACCACGTGGAACCCGAACAGTACCCGAACCGAAATGTATATAGACGAGCAAAAAATGCGCGATCGACAAAATGTACTTGACGCGTCCGCGGACACAAAACCACCGCTGAAACGCCGCGGACGACACGAACACTTGGCTGTATTAGTCAGCCGAAAGCAGTATAGTCCAACTGTCCGTCTTCAAAAGCGAGCTCGGTGTTGTGCCGAAATTGTGCCGGGTCACAATTTTTAAAGGCGTCGTTAGGGTTATAGTACATAGATACAGACTCTTCTGCATACGACTGCTTTGAGCTGTCTCGTTGCTCTTGTATTACATGTACATGCATAAGCGCTCTTTGGCCTGTTCTTTATGCAAGGTTTTCAAGCCTTGGTGTGATAGGCAGGCATAAGCGGCTTCTTTCGTTATCTTGCTTGTATACATAGGTCATATTAGCTGTCCCACATTTTCTGCTCTTAGTTCTTTTTCCAAAGTGTCCTTTATTCGTTTTTGCTCGCAAAGTGCTGTGTGTTCTCCACGTCGTTCTTCGGATGTCCCATGCACAAAAGTCAAACACTTTGTGTATTCCCAAAGGTTGTTTGCTGGATATTATTTAGTCTACTGCTCTTTAAACTGACGTAACAAATGTTTTTCTTTCGTCGGTCTTCGATGAGAAGCGCTCGACCGAAAACATGAGACCAGACGCAATTCTTTGAAGTGTTGTTTACTGCCAGGGCGTAAACATGCCTGAGCTTTGCTTATCAATGTCCTGCCTGACGTAAGATAACGCGAGCTAAGCACTCACGGTAGCTTCAAACTAAACTAGTACTGTATGTTTTGCTCCACCCGCGTCGAGAAGCGAGCCTATAACAAAAACCGTGCTTTCGAAAATATATCGACGCCGGGTGAGGACTGTTTTTTTGGGCAAAAAGATCTCATAACACACTATCATAGCATTCACAAAGTTAGTACAATGTCATCTAAAATGGTAACGTGTTTTATCTAATATTGTGGCTGCGCTCAAAGCACCACGCAGCAAATGAACGGAAAAGTACGGCGAACTTTGGACTCAGTTTCCTTAGGAGCGTCGCACTGTTTTTGGCCAAGGTTCCAACTTATGATGGTTTCTCAAGTGTGGCCGGCCCAGCGGCATTGCGTGATCCCAATGGACATAAGTGTTTTTCGACCGTATGTATTTTCTCACGATCTAATTGTGCCAGAAACATGCCTAAAGTTGGTTCCATTCCATTGTCAGCAGTGCAACATGAAAAATTGTTGGCAAAATTTCAAACTTTGCATATATTGCGTGAAAGCACCCAGCTGTATTGAATTATGCCGCGTACCACTTCTGCCAGGCGTGGGCGTTGGATTTTTTGTCATCCGGTTCAATAATATTGAATCTGCATATAATTTATTTTATATCAGCTCAAGTAGGGTTGAACTTCATAATGCAATGTGCTATGCATTACCCATGTCTGTATTTTGTTAGTTAAATTTAGAAATCACGTCTGTGTAGCTCTGTGGAAAACATCTGCTGAAATTGGCTTCATTGCGCCTCCAGACGTACTTGCCCGCCGCAACAAAAATAGTTTCACATGATCAACAACAGGACCCAAATTAAACAAAAACAACTATAGGTACGAAAGTATATTATTCGACTTTTTGCAGAAATGCGCAAGACGGAAAGCGGTATGCCTTTGACGGTCGGGGACAGCGCGAGCACTGCCGACGTCAGCAATCACGAAGCGAACAAGGCCTACACAAGGGTGAGTTTTTAATCGTTTTTTTACTCTAAAAAGATAAAAATTTTCTGAAACATTTAATAATGAATAACTTATATTTTAATTAAATATTTGAGTTTTTGTTCCGTTTCTTCTAAATAGATTCTCTGAAACACTTAGTCATGAATAATTTACATTTTAATTAATAATTTAATAATTTATCAGTAATAGTTAATAATTTCCGTTCCAGGTTCGCTACGTTCATTACAGTCAGATCGTATTGCTGGCGTTTGCCTTCGTCACGTGCTCAGCGATGGCCTACTGTATCAGTCAGGTACTGTATATAGGAAAATAATTTCTTTGTTGAAATCTTTAAAAAATTTATTCTCAGTCAAGAATTGTTTCATCCTCACAGGTAAACTACGTGACATCCGAAGAAGAGTGTCTACTTTATTCGAAATGGTCCGTCTACAAGGTGCAGCCGGAGGACAAGAAATCTCAGCAGATCAGATTAGATCCAATCAGCACCATATGGGGACAGGTAAAGCAGAACCATAGTTTTCACGAAATTCCCTGTAGCACTAATCCTAATATGGTTCATTGACTATTCACAGCCGAGAACGTGCGATTGGACACAATATGGTTTCGTCGGAGTCGCTATCACGGCGTTTATGATGTGCTGGTTCTTTGCACTGTTCAGGCCATATCACGAGGCGTTTGTGGCCAGGTTTGTGACTATTATAGTGCTTGTGTAGTGTCATACCGGGGGAACTGGCGGGAACTCAAAATTTTGCCCATGTCCAAGAATCCAGTTCCAAGTTCCCGGTACACATCGGGAATCGGGAACTGGAAACTTTTCAAAACATCTTCCGTGTAATTATCTGACCAACCAGCGACCGAGACCTGAGTGGCACAATATTTCGTCATCACATCATCACTTGAGTGCAAAAGAAAAATTCCCAGTTCCAAGTTCCCGGTGTGCGTGTGGTAGTCATATCAGGAACTGGAACCTTGAGAAATAAATTAGTTCCCAGTTCCCGGTCGGTATGCCTACACGCGCCCTTGCTATTTCGGGTGATCACTTGTACGTATTGCTTAGATCATCAATTCCCGTATTACCAGAACACTCCAGTGGCAGCCAGGGTTGGGCAAAAAACGTTTTCTTTTCAAACGCCCAGATGACCAAAATATGCCCCAAAAAATTGGAAAACGCTCATGTTGGGAAGAATCAAGAAAACTTGGTTAAATAAAGTAATTCTATGTGTTCTGAGGTAAAATAAACGGGTTTAAACCCTTTTCTAGCGAGTTGTTAACATCCCATATCAGACCCCCGCATCATGGGACCAACTTTGGCCGGGGTCATCATTGAAAGTCAAGCTCCGTGTATCGACGTATCTCGACAAAGTAAAAATTGGTCGAAAATTTTTTGAAAAAAAATGGGACAAAAAAAATTGATTTTCCTTGAAAATCAGGGTACTTTCCCTGAAAAATCAAGGAAATTCTGGGTTTAAAAATACGAAAAACGACCCAGACGTTTTTTTTAAAAACGGTGTTTTTTTAAGAAAAAACGCCGTCGTTTTTTTTGCCCAACCCTGGTGGCAGCCCGTAACACATATTCGGTCCCGAACTAAACATGGTCGCGCCATTCTCAGAACATACCTTCGTGAAACATCACATGTATTTTCAACAATATTTTTGTTACAATATTGCAGACGCAGCACATCCGCAACGCGTCTAGTGCTGCCCACCGTCGGCGTTTCGTTCTGTTTCTTCGTCTTCACGCTCGTGATCACAATTTTGCTCACCAACGGTGTCAGCGATTGGTGTGCGCATTTGACCGCGTCAATTGAGGATGCTCTACAGCGCACCAAGCAAGCGTTGGTCACTTAATGATGATTTTCTCTTCTTTTTGTTTGAGGGTGTGCGGAAATTAGTAAAGAGACGGAGCGCGAGTGTTAACGAGTCGAATAATTTGACTTCGTCAGGTTATTTTTTGCATTGAAGCGTACAGTAACATCATTAATGGTGCCACGAATTTCGGTCGACCTAGAACGTTTTTCCACGCACAACTGGCAAAAAAAGTTTTAAAACTGCGTGCCATCAGTGTTAACTCCAACTATAAAACACAAAAGCACATGACCAAAAAGCAAGGTCGATCCGATCATTACAGATTGGGCTAAGATTTATGTAGTCAACTCAGATCGCCGACCCAATTCGTCAACTCGCAGCCATTTATACTGTATATTTCTCACGCTCGCTCCATTTAGGGTTGCCTCAGTTGACAAGCGAGGTTGGCGACTTCAGTTGACTCTACTAGACAGTTAGCCCAGATTTTCTCATTTTTTTAACTTTTTTCTGCTTCCAGTTCCTGTTTCGAGTCGAAACGCGTCGAAATCGAGGACACAAAGGACAAGGAGGAGCCAACTATTGTCACCAGAGATTTTCTCGCTTTCGCCATCGGCGCTCAGGTCAGACCATCTTTCTCTCTCTTTCTGCATTTCTCAAATTAAATAATCAAAAACTTTAATTTTATGATCTTTCTGGAAGTTTTACGATCCGATAAGTTAAAAAAAACTTATTTTCAGGTATTCGCATGGCTGTCAGTGGTCCTGTGGCTGGCCTCTTTCCTACTAGTCATATTTCGTTTCGCGCTCCATCTCGACTTCCCTTCCTATTATTTCGCTTGGACGACGCTCGAAAATAATGGGCATCATGTTAGTTCAATACAGCAGTGATGCATTGCATCAGGATCCGAAGCCCAAGCTAAATAATGTCGTTATCGTTTATTGTTTGGGTTGTACCTTGCGATAGAGTTGACCGCCAACTTTTGACTGGTTCCCCAATTCACAACGAAAACCCTTTTTACACTGGTCAAAATTAGCGGGCCAGGTCAGCACACGAGTTCTAGTGTGAGAACGCGCGGTGTGCATCTGCATGCATCAAATCAAACCATAATGTTTCAGGTGCGCAACCTCTCCACTGACGCCCACAACACGTCGGTGGTGGTGTGCAATAACAATCACAACGACAAATCGGCAGTGACCAATGAGCACAGCTCTATGGTGATCAACAGCCAATCAGCGAATCGCTCGTCAGTTGAGCCCAGCCACTCAGCGCGCAGCACGCCGTCACGAACGCCCTCTGTCGGCGGCAAAGGCAAACCATCGGCTGCCACCACAGCTACGAGTGGGGGCGGTGCTAACGTTTCACACGCTTCACCGTCACTGGCCAACGGAATTGTCAGAACTGTGAGTAAACTGTCAAATACATCGGCTCCGCCCACTGGTATTGGCGGCGGCCGGAGTTCCACACAGTTCGACGACACGAAGCAGCTGGTCGCTGATAATGACGATGAACATGAAGAAGATCAGGAACCGGAACCGGTACCGGAACCTCATTCCCGGACCACATCTCCCCCCACTATGGTCGAGCCGGGCAACGCCACAACAGCCGCCACGACCTCTGCAATGGTGCACCCCCGATCGGGATCAAAGTCGAAATCGGTGGACCGAAAGTCGGACTGTAGCAATACGAGCTCGTCGCTGGCTGAGTCGGCCAAGGTCGGCATCGCAAACGAAGCCGCCTCGATAGATCCGAGCCCGCAAAGTTTGATGAACGGGCACAGGGAGGCCTCATCCGTGGGTGTCTGACGGTCATTGGTCACTTCATATGTAGAGTTCAAATTCTTACACGTTTTTTAATATGATACATATATCACACTCGCATACACACGAAAAGTTGCCAAAAATTCAGAATTCAACGTTATATTTTTTGAGATGGTGAAAATTTATATCATTGCTTTCTGACTTTTTCATTTTTCGAATAACTGTGAGATTTTGATTTGTTGGATACGTTCGAGAATTTGGCATTTGATTACAAAACACTGCTGACTTCCTGTATTCGGTATCATGCAAAGTATGTATAGGCAGTCCACCAGCTCATGGCACTCGCACACACAGGCTGCATGCTACATTACTGCCGTCAATGAATGCATCTATTCTCTGCAGTTATCCGTTGAAACATCCCCAAATTTTGCAACTGTGCAGAAAAGCGTTATGGCAAGCAGCAAATGAAAACCGGATAAATTAAAAAGCGGTCATCAAAGTATGACACTCGCTCAAAGTGTACATTTTGTTTAGAAAATGGCGTGTGCTGCTGCATGCGCTGTGTGTATAAAAAGTGCCATGAGCCGATGGATTGACCATACGGTCATCGCTCCTTATAGTGAGCCCTTTTGACAATTTCACAGACGATCTGTAATACTGCTTAAAGGGCTCGGGACACAACCGAAGGAAGGGCAGCAGAGCGCAGTGTCATACATCGTTGGAAAGCACTGTGACAGCATATATCGCGCACAAATGTTAAGCTCCTTAGAGATTCGCTATCTCTTGGTAGAGCGACTTTTAGTTCCAGAAAAAAGTGATTTTTTTCAAAACTTGAAACGACCGGTGCAGAAACCCCAAATGAGTTGAAAGTCAAGTAACACGTGGATAGGATTACAACAGCTTCTGGATAACTTATCATGACAACTTCAGTCGCTCGAAGCATTGCTTCACTTGGTAAGGGTGCGAAATTTAACAAAAACCCCCACTTCTCTATAAAACAAAAGTTTCCCCCTAAAAAAATAGCGCGCCCTTTGGCGTTGCAGAAACAAAAATGCAATAGAAAAATAGAGCGTTGTCAAAAGTACCAGAAAATAAGGTTTTTAAATTTCGATACCCTTAGACTGCGGCGTGACAGGCCGAAAAAGACCAAAAAATTGCCCCTAAACTGCATAGTTGCATTCATTGACGGAAATGTGATGTAAATAGGCCAAGTATTGCATCGCATTGGAAACGAGAAAGTCAGATAAACGGACAGTCCAGCGATCTAGATAAGTTTCAAGATTTCAAACTCCATGGACCGGCTGCTGCAGCCATGCCAACCTGAATAAGATAATTGGCTAGAAATCGTTACTTTTAACGACTATTGCATATTTGATAGCATCAAACGATGTAGCTTCAACGTAGCTATCGAACGATATATAACATGCCCATACTATCTCTTACTATGGACAAGAAACGGTCAAAATTCCGAAATCGCACACGGTGACGTGACGGTTCATTCCAGAATCGTCAAAAAAGCAATTTTTTAGCCTCTGCCCTTAAGCGTAAGAATTTATTGGGGCTTGTTATATATCGTTCGAAAGCTACTCCCGAGATACATTGTTTGGCGCTATCACATTTACAATTGCTGTAAACAATAAGCATTTATAGCTGAATATCATATTCAGGTTAGTATAACTGCCCCGAGAGATCTGTAGACCTTGGGGTTTTCGGACCTTGATAGATTGTTATACCAGACGTTTCTCTCATTTTTTTGTTTCTAATCCGATTCAATCTGTGGCCTTTATGTGTCACAATTCTGGCGATGAATGTAACCACCTAATTTAGCGGCAATTTAATGAATTTTTAGGCCTGTCACGCAGCTAGCCATGGGTTAAAAAATTTAAAAAGCTTATTTTCTGGTACTTTCGACGATGCTCGATTTCCCCATTGCATTCTTATTTCCGCAGCACTAAGCGTGGCCTCAAAATTTAGGGACAAACTTGTGTTCTCGAAAAATAAGGCCGATTTTTGGAACGTTTCGCACCCTCACCGTGTGAAGCAATAGTTTGATCGACTGAAGTTGTGATGGTAAGCTATTCCGAAGCTATTGTAATCCTATCCAGGTGTTACTTGATCTTCAACTCATTTGGGGTTTCTGCACCGGTCGTTCCAATTTGTGCAAAAAATCAGTTTTTTCTGGAAAGAACAGTCCCTCTACCAAGAGATAGCGAATCTCCAAGGAGCTTAAAATTTGTGCGTGACATAGGCTGTCGGAATGCTTTCTAACGGTATGTAACAACATGTCCTGCTACCCTTCCCTCGGTTATGTCCCGAGCCCTTTAATGCCCGACAAGATGGATGCTAAAAGTGGTGATCATTTTCATGTGAGCGAAAGACTAACACCCACAACAACGCGTTCTTTCATGATTGTGAAACGAGTAAGTAGTCGTATTTTGTCATTTTTTGTTTTTGAAACATTATGCATGTAATATTTTGTGTATGTACATTGAAATTCACTCTAGAGATCTGTTTTCACAAGGTTCTACTTCTCAAAAGTGTTACTTTATTTTCTGTCAACCGCGTTGTGTGTCGGCAGCTGCAGTATGTGCACCCGGGGTACAGTACCGACCGCAAGTATCTGCACCATTTAGGGGAACATTCGCGGTTGCCGCCTTGCGCAAATGGTCTTTTTTGCACGTTTGCTTTACACGTACGTCAATATGGAGGCCATTGTGTGAAGTTCGTTTGATGAGCTTAAAAGTGCAGCCATCACAATCTATTATAACGATTTGAAAACTGCTGCTATGATTCATTTATATATTTTAAAAATGCCGCGAGAAACTTGTGCCGTGCGAGACAATCTCACTTAAAACATTAAAATCCAATTGTTTAAAATTCCGAACCAAAAAAAGAGTCAGAATGCAACACTAACGCGTTCACAAGGGTACTACCGGAGTTTTACGGTACACCCCCCCCCCCGAATAGAGCACTGGGTGGGCTCTGTTTGGGAATAAAAATATTTTTCAAAATCCGATTTCCCACCTGCTGCCGAATAGAGCCCCAGCGGCTGCAACCGGAAAACTCCGTTATGTACCGTAGGTCACTCTTTTTCGTGTGGCAGTTTGCCTCTGTAGTTCACAATTAAATAACGCTCAGTACGTTTTTTTTTCAAAAAGTCCGCCTGAATCTTTCCTGTCGTCACATTTCTGATACAACACAATCTAAGAGTTGTCTTTTTGAAGGGTATTGTTTTAAAGAGCACACTTGTGTGCTTTCGTGATCCCATAGCACACAGCACTATGGACTCCACAGCGCTTCCATATTTAACAAAACCCTTCATAACAGTTTCCGGGCTCACAAGATGCTGTATTAATCAAGCTTATTTCTAGTCATCAGAGCATTAGAATGTTTTAATATTCAATTTACATTGTTGATGAGTTTCTGCTGCTATATTTTCTTTGTAAAAAAACTACGACAAGAAAATCTTTCGTTTCTGCGTTAACTGTATAACTATTATAGCTTTCTGCGTCCGATTATGTCGTTTGGTCTAGCGTTTTCTGTTTAATTATGATGCAGTTATACATTTGCTGTTACGAATTGAAAAATACAAAAAAAATAATAAAGGATAAAAATAAAACAAACCAACGAACGTTGACCACGGTTCTCATAGTTCAGATCTGTGCAAATCAGATGCATGAGCCCCGCATGCGTGTGTTACTTGAATTGATTGTTTTTTTATCAGATTGTTTTGCTCAAAATTCGATTGATCGAAAAACGACTAAAAGTTTAAAACCATAGCAACAGTGAACTCGTCTTTTCACGGACTGGCACAATGTCGACGCTTTCTTTGTGTTTCACGGAACAACATTCATATCCGAAGTCGGTCTGTACTTTGAACGTTCAGCTTCATGTTTTCGGAAGTTCGCAACACAAAATGTGAGCTCTCCATTTAAAACTTACCCCGGGTGCGGCTTACATACTACAGCAGTTTGACATTTCCCACAGCAGCCGAATCACAGAATCCCAATCACATTATGGGCGCGAGATGACCGACCCAAAAATGAAACGCACACGGCAGCATTCCATACGACACTGCATCCCCTGCAGCAGAATCCCCTGACACAATTCTTTTTGCCACAAAAAGTTCAAATGCATGCCAACTGCTAAGGTTATGCGCTCCGCAATTTCCACACCGCCTTGAATTCAGGCACTGGCCCACGGTCGTCTTGGTTTGATCGACCCAAGCACACCGGGCTGAGACGCGGACCATTCACGAATTGAATGTCAAAGTGCGGGCACTATTTTCCCCATTTTGGCATTTTTTCGCCATCGATAAGCTTTTCCTGTTTTTTTCATAGTTCACTGCAATTTTGCGGTGGCCGGTTCATGCCTGCTTCAAAAAATAACGTGAGTACGCGAGACACATGCGATATGCATAACGCCAAGTGACATTTGACTATACATTTAGTATGAGATATACATCTTTCTTATTTTCAAACTTATGTTTGAGTCAAAATTCTCGAGGCCTGAATTTAGCACTCAAAGAACTACTTACTGATCCGATAGTCAAACACGACCTTAATCGTTGAACCAGGGTATACTATGCAGTTGTTCGGGGCTGTGCTCTTTGCTTCTAGATATTCCGGAAATAAAACGCTTGATCATTTCACTTTGAAGGATTTAATCGTAATATTATACCGGTTGTACTTGCAGTTTCTTGACCGTCTTCAGACAGAAACGTTTGCTGAAGTTTTTTGTGCGGAATATTTTGCACAAAGCACAGGCTGAACCAACTGTGCCTATACATACATATGTTTAGCATGTCTGTGTTTGCATATCGGACAACCTGCGTATGCGTTTGAGGCATATCACCTGGTCACAGGACAGAATACAATGTACACACAGTCACACCAGCTGATTGTGCGTGGTGTTTTTGAATAATGTTGAGTTACTTTCGCCATGCGAACCACACAAACTCGTTTGTTGCCTGAGTTTGTGACAACTTTTGTGCATCAGTCGGTATAATTTGCATGATTTTTGCACTTTTGCAGTTTCCCAAAAAAATAGCAGAATCCAACGGTATTGCAGACGAGCCGAATCGCAATTTCATTTTTCACCATGGCACACATAGAAGAGAAAAGCTTTGTGACGAAAGATGGCAAGATTAAATACACCATCGAACACTCGATACGACAGCATCCGTTGCAGAAAACGCTGCAAGTGAGTTTAGTAAAGCTACCCAACCGTTTGGTGCGTAGCTCAGCGGTTCAGTCGTTTCCCCGGAACACAAACGCGGCGGGTTCAAATCTGGCACGTGTTTCGGCACGCTGCTCTCCGCCAGTGCAGCGCTTGAGTCCGGTGGTAAAAATCCTTTGGCTCAGAATTGTTTCCAGGTTTTTCCACAGCATAATCCTGAAAACAGACCGAAGCTAAAACCATGATAGCTTGGATCACTGGCTTAGGCCTGAAATCTAAAATTAAATTATTAAAATATTTTTTTTAAATTTGCAGGAAAACACGCTAGCGAACGCGCGACTTCCAATAATGCTGGGCGCACCCGAAGTTCTGCAATTGTGTCAGAATTTGATTCGATCCATCGGTGGCAAACGATGTCTGGACATTGGTGGGTAATTCTGTTGTAGTTGACGCACCTGCTGACTTACTGTTGACGCAGCTGAGGCAACAATGTCGAGAAAATGCCAATATGAGCATCAACCGTCCGTAGCTCTACTACGTTTACTTTTGATGTTTGGAGAAAGCAAACTGGCGCAACTGACTAGCACATGGACAAGATTGTACAATACAAGCTGGGTTAACAGTGCGCAGCGCACACACATTCCAATCTAACATGCAGCACAAGTCCTAAAAATCACACGATTGCTTGGTTGTTCCGAAGGATCACAGTCAATGGATCTCATCCGCCACAAACAGTGTTCTGTTCATAATGAACGAAGGTTTGGGTGCAAACTGGGTGGCAATATCTGCGTTACGAAGAATGTGTTCAGGCTTGACATAACACACTTGCGTGATGACATCGGCTAATAGTTTTGTTCTCAAATCAGTCGTCATGTAAACTAGGCCGCAATCCGTGCCTACGGCTCGGTTTAACTTCCGTTTTTAAAGGAAGAACGGGTTCGAATTGGCTGAGGGGTGGAGGGAAGTATGAGAAAAGTGGCGCTAAATTGGCTTTTATGTTTGTTTTTATTCTGAATAGACCAAAATGAATCTTCATCAATGAATGTACAGTATATATCATCAATTGGTTTCACAATTTCATAGTACTTCTGTGTGGTTCAAAGAAGAAGATAGGTAGAAAAAGGAAGGTGGGAAGAAAAAAAAGAGGAGAGGAGGATAAGGGAAAGGTAGTCTGAGGAAGGAAAAACGTGACGGAGTGAAAAGAAGAAAAGGATAGGAGGGAAAGAAAGAGAAAGGGAAAGGGAGGATAGAGGGCTTGAGAAGGTGGAGGTATAACGGAAAGTAGGAATGAAACGGAGGAGAGTGGGCTTGAGAAAGGTGGGAGGGGAGGAAAAGAGAGAAGGGTGGGCTGGAAAAGAGAAGAAGGGCGCCACAGACATACATACGTCTTCCTGTTTTAGTGGTGTAGATTTGTCGAGCACCAAGCAATGATCCCCAAATGAGCGCGGAAACATTGCATGTCATTTATGGCGACAAAATGTGACAACATGATTTGACGACATTACTATGAGCCGGTTTAGGACAGCAAACATCCTACTGCAAAACGTGTCGACCACATCCGAGGTGTCATTGGAGCTGGGGGGAGGATCCCCCTTTAGTACAGATCTTTTGTCCAGCGGGTATCCGACCCCAAAATTATCCCAAAACGGCAAAGATCGCTTGCCACCGCAATCATCACCCCAAAATGACCGTTTTTTTACCGTTTTCAACAGAGATTTTGCTCAATTTTTCCCAGAAAATTACCTTTTCGGACAGTCTCCTGGGCACCCGAGATTGTTTGCATCGGCAGGCAACCCCGCTTTTACTCGAGATTTCTCATCTTGGGTGTCCCGTGTCTGATAACTTTGGGTATCGGGTATCTCGGTGTTACCCAACGACAGCCTTGCTTGACATCCGCCCAGCTGGGGACAAGCGAATTCTCCCGCACATTGATCTTCTAACCGATTCATCTTCTCCGAATGACACACAGTGCGCATATTTCAGGCCTTTTCACGGGCGCATCAGCGCTGGCCTGGGCGTTGTGTCTGCCGCCCGAGGGCGAGGTGCATTCGATGGACATCGAGACGAGTCAATATGACAAGATCGGCAGACAACTGATTGAGTCGGATCAAACGATCAAGAAGAAGATTCATTTGCACATCAAACCAGCCACCGAGACACTAGGTGAGTCAGGCAGCACAGCGGTGTAAAAAAGTAATCGGGGGGGGGGGGTGGTTTCACCCTCTGGTGATGATCGGTTGGCAGAGTAGGTGCCCGGGCTGGCGTCGGTTACGTGACTTTTGTACGAGCGGCATATTCCGAGATTATATGCTGCTGTTGGAGTTTTCCATTTAAAGCCCCCACCAACAAAGCTCTAACTGGAAAATTTCCCACTATAAGTCCCATGGGACTCTAATTGGATCCACCTTTCTGGATCATCAATTCCTCATCAAACAGTAAACTACCCAAAACAGTTTAAACTAATGTACCAGGGACCAAAGTATCAACCTTTCCGTTGTTGTTTCGTTTGCTGTATCACATTCAGATGAAATTGATTACAAATCACGCGCAAATATGGTGGCAAAATGTCAAAACGCTGTTCTAAAAAACACTGACAATGTTAAAAACACGAGCCACCGAGGGCTGTTAAGTGGAAACGTTTCCACTGGAAGACCCGGGGGTTCTTATCGGATTTTTCCTTTTGTTTGGGTGACCCATTTTCCATTAATTCCCGGTTGGAGCCCCGAGGCTTTAAATGGAAAACTCCGGCTATTTCGACCAGCTTAAAAGTTGTTCACAAACAGCTGACAAATTATTTTTACGCTGGTCGAAATTAGTGACATGCACAATATTGCTGCAGTGTCTGATTCAAGCTTTCGCATATCTGTGGTACAATGTATGCTTTTTGATCCAACGCAAGTGAGAATAAATACGCAAACTAAACAACCAGAACGCGCAGCATCGGTGGTTCAGTGGTAGAATGCTCGCCTGCCACGCGGGCGGACGGGGTTCGATTCCCGGCCGATGCAAATTACTTTTCCTCTTGGCAGACATCCTTTGTTCAATGACAAATGGATTGATTGTCTCACATAAATTGTTTTTAACACAATTTTAAACCGAAAAATTTCGCACAGACACATTTCTGGCGCATGGCGAGGAAGGCAAATTTGATTTCGCCTTCATAGACGCCGACAAGGGCAACTACCCGGCGTATTACGAGAAATGCTTGAAGTTGTTGCGACCGGGCGGTGTTATCGCGATCGATAATGTAAATTATCAGAAATTTACGCCATTTTCCGTGTATTCTTGCGTTTGAAACATCCTGAGCTCGCCATATTTCAGGCGCTAGCCATGGGTCGACTGGGTATGATGGATCCGTATGGGCCACAAGCGGACGAAAACGTGAGAATAATGCATGAACTGAACGTGAAGATACACAAGGATGACAGGTCATGCTGGCTGGCTGGCTGGCGGGTTGATGTTTCACTGAGTGTCTTTATGGATGCGAAATTTTATACCGGAAACAAGTGCAATCGAGATAATTTAAATTTTGGAAAATTTAAAAATGTTGTCATTTGCAGAGTTCACTGCAGTTTTCTGACCACCGGAGATGGACTGATGCTGGCGTTCAAGAAATAAAGAAAGTGGATCAGAAGGGCCGAAAAAATATCCATACGATGCATTAGGTGTCTTAAACTTTTGGTTTTGTAGTTTACGGGATTAGCGTGTTATGTCTGTTACTTCGTCTCGTTATTACGATAATAATGTTTTGCGAACCATATCTTTCTCCTGTCCCTAATGTTCTGCTCACTTGCATTCCGCCTTATCTCGGGTTTAGAAGAAAGTCCGTCGTCTGCAATGGAAAGCGCACTTCAATCCAGAGCCCAAAGATAATTTTATTAGATAAATTAGTCCAAAAATTCAAATCATGTCATAAAATCCATAATAAAATTTCATGATAGAATCGCGTTGTTTCGTAAAGACACAGTATCATGAAAACGTATGTAATGGTCATTCGCCATGATGCTTGGGTTTTTAGACATCTTGAGACAAAAGTCACCAGATATGACCAGGGAAAATAACAGCACGTACTAACGATCAGAGATTTGAAACGACCAACATAACTCTCAACTCACAGCAAACTAAAATCACAATTGATTGGCAACTAGTCGTTTTGTTACTGCGTTTGTGGCGGTGAGTTTTGTGATTACACAAAACCCAGAAACCATAATTTTCAAGAAGTACAACGATTCAGTCCCGAATGTCAGGTCTCAATGGATACATGTTCCCCGTTCTGCTCTCACACTGCTGGTTGACACGCACTTTTGTATGGTAAATTTCTAATTTCGTTGCCTAATGCACTTTTAAAGACGCAGGGAAACTCCCGTTCGAAGTCGAGGCAGGCAACAAGCTCAAAAACCAATAGTCAACAAGCCACGCAGGTGGCTCGCTTGCGTTTCGAATGTTTCAGTCACACAAGCTGTGCGTGTCAGCTGCGTGGCTTGTTGACTGTGTGTTGAGCTTGTTGCCTTGCCTCGACTTCGAACGGGAGTTTCCCCGCGTCTGTAAAAATGTATGAGGCAACGAAATTTGACACCTACCATACGCGCCGGCAAAAAGTTGTACGACTTGCTGCTCTCCCCCGACCCGAGATCGGCCGGCTTTTTCGCAGCAGGCCTTGCACATGAACCAGCAAAATAGATAAGACGCGAATAGTGTTGAAAACCTAGGACCCAAGTTTCTGGGACTGAAGCGTGCGCTCTATACACACGCTTAGTCGCCAATCGGCTGTAAGACGTGCCAAAGCGCGACGGACCGTCGCGGTGTGGCCAACATATCCATCCATTGTTTCTGTCCGCTGCCGCTCGCTTGTGCACCGAGCATCACCTGGGTGTACGGTATGATCGAAGAAAGTTTGATGTGTGAAATTGGTGAATGTACATATATTGTGAGCTGGAGTTATTGGGTGATATTTTCGAAACGTAAGATGAAAACAACCCAAAAAACTGTGTTAAACATGAAACATTGCCTGCTGTTAACGTGGAATGTTTCATGTTTACACCGAGCTGACACCGACCGAGCTTTCGACCGAGCTTACACCGACCTTCACACCCAACTGAGCTTTACACCGTTTCGAAAATGCCACCCATGGACCCATGATTGCTGCTCTGTGGTATCGGACACAACAGTTCGTGGCCGAATAAGCAAGATTCACTCATAAACCACACAGAATTGAGAATACTTTGAGAATACTCTGAGAATAATTTACACCGTTTCGAAAATGCCACCCATACCTGTCCATTTTGGGCTTGTAGACAATGAGGACAAATTTTTGTTGGAATCATATTTTGTGATAGAGTTGGCGCACTAATTTCGACCAGCGTAAAAGTTGTTCCCCTGCATCAAATGAAACACCCAAACCACTAAAAAAACCAAAAAAAAAACCCACAACCCCAAAAAACAAAAAACCCCAAGTTTCTAATTTCGGTGCCTTATGCATTTTTACAGACGCAGGGAAACTCCCGTTCGAAGTCGAAGTAGGCAACAAGCTGAACACACAGTCAACAAGCCGCGCAGCTGACACACAACTTGTGCGACTGAAACATTCGAAACGCACACGAGCCAGCTGTGTGGCTTGTTGACTGTGTGTTGAGCTTGTTGCCTGCTTCGACTTCGAACGGGAGTATTCACAGCGTCCGTAAAATGCATGGGCAACGAATTTAGAAATGTACTATCATAGTCATTTCCAAGAGCCCTGGCCGCGGTCATACAGAATCTTGTGTAAGCTCTCATCGTTTCTTGGGCTCACGTGACCGGTCATGTGAGGCATGTTCGCACGGACGTTGACCTGGTGCACCACCGGTTTTGTGACTTAGCAGGTCGCGAAAAACGGGCGCAATGAAAAGGGCACGGTGCCCAAAAAATGTCCCTCTCAAACCTGTCCAATTGGGTCATTCGCCCCAACTCGGTCATAATCCATCGTTTTTACCATAATGTGCACTCGCTGGAACCGAAAAAAGATATATTCACTTTTCTCGAAGCAATAATTAAACGTGGTCATGAAGGAAAAAGCCAGCTGGCAAACACAGACGAAAGCGAAACATGAGTTGACATCAAGGGTCAGCCAGCACCAAGTTTTGATCGGATATGTCTACCCGGACCGATTAATGAGGTCCACTTTTGACATCGGTCCTGGTCCTGATGTTAACCATGTTGGCATGGCATATGATAGTGTTTTAGCTTTACCTACCTTATGTACCTATCGTGACAAAAATCCATTACAAAACAGCATGCAGCTACAAAATACATCCCAAAATTCCCTAAATATTCGCTATCGCACCTGAAGTTTCTCCGGCGTCACATCGAAGCCAAATGATTCGTTGTAATACGGATTGAGCGTACGCATTTTCGTCGTTGTCTTTTTCTTTTCAAGGCGCTTCGTTCCTTGCATCAGGTAGATCTTCACGTACGGGTCTGCAAACATGAATAATGTCGAATGTTTTTATTTTTTCAGAAAAAAATTTAAAAAAATTCCCCTAACCTGAAGATCCGATGACATCCATCTTTTTTAGATTCTTGCATTCCATCACAACAACGGATAAGCGATTTTTGTTGGGCACATAGCGCAACGCCAGGCACACCTCGCCGAGGTAGTTGTCCTGCATGAACGAGCAAAGTTGTTCTTCAGAACATTGAAGAACAGCGGGGTCCGCCGTTAAACATGTGTCGTGACCCGTGGATTTCAATTCACTATATTGAGTATATTCACTCAACATATTCGTAATTAGGAGAAAATGGCAGATTTTGGACCAAACAGTCATCGTTCCTTGTTGGCCATTAACTTTGAAGGCAAGCATTATTGTATTCAAACCAGTGGTTAATAAAAAAACTTCATTCAAACCCCATTTTAAAAAAACCACTGATTCAAACGATAAGCCACTGCGTCCAAATGACTAAAACAACCAAGTTATGTTACCAGCATATTTTACCCCTCTTTTCGAACTTGTCGGATTCTCAATGCCGGAGAAAATGCCACTCATGGTATACGTATGAAGTTAGCACCCCGGAAAGTGTCGATTGGTGGAAATCAGAACAGGGGGATAAACATTACGCATTCGAGATTAGCATGTTATTTTCTTGTCACTATCGTGTCGTGGTAATATGGGTTGTAAATAGGTACATAGGTATGTAAGCGAAAGACCGCACATATGAACATGTCGGACGATACAGTAGGTACTACAATGTAGGTCTAAGAAGCCTATGTCTCATCTGAACTAAAAGCATGTCGTTTGAATGACATCTGAAGCAACTGGGTGTGAGCAAAACGCATTCAGACACATTTCTCTTCGTGGATGGTAGGTGTTTCGTGTGCTTACGACGAGACTGTTTTCTTCGCTGCACTATGTACTTCGTTTGCGTGAAAAGACTACTAACTAGACCGGGCTGAAAATGGTAAGCTGAGTCGAGCAGCTGGGTCACTCGCAAATTTTTCAAATTTTTCACAATAATCGGGCTCAACGAATCCCGATGAATTCTGATTTTCATCTGGTTCTTTGATTCAGCTCATGGTGTTGGCTGAGTTTCGGCTGATGGCATAGTCCGTCAACTCAAGCAGCCCTACATGAGCCAGAAATTATACATGAGAGTTGACGATAAGACAGACGACCTGGGTTGAAGACAATACGATAAGCCAAAAGTTTGGCGCGAATACCAATCGGGAATGGGTCGGGCGACAGGAACTTTGCCCGCCGAAAATAATGACAGCATTCTTTCTTGTGCTTCGACTAGAAC